>CM031239.1:5746596-5811734 GCA_018340775.1 Taxus wallichiana var. yunnanensis
TAACTTACACACTTCTTACACATTACTTACACATATATTACAACATTTAATACAAGAGCCAACAACTCCAATAATTACTTTCTTATGTCCTAATTGATTTATTAATTTTTAACAATATGTTTTCTCACATTAATTTACCAAAATTTACTTTAATGAAAAGGGGAACACATCACTTATAAAATACATACACACTAAACAGGAGGAAACAAATAAATAAATACACAAAACCCTTGGTCACATTTAAGGGTGATCCCCATGGGAGTCCCTACAACAATCAAACACACATACAAACAATACAAGTTTCCATGGTGACCTTGTTGAATTCATCTAGAATTCCAATGTGGTTGGTCTCCAATCCCCCGATGTTTGTTGTGATATTTTAACCTACAAAACACAATACCTCCTTCGGCCTCATGGCCACATTAAATCATTCAAAATAAATATACATTATAATTCCAAAATCATCTATACATATAAATCACAACATCATCAAGGAAACAACAATATCATTTGTAATCTCATCAATAATTATATGAGCATCACATTTAATTCAATTTTCTAGGTCTACTCAACATACCAAAATATCATATGTGTGAACAACATCCATAAATATAACCATGTTAATAAGCATGTTAATATCCATATAAATGTGTCTAATAATCCACATGCATCATATATGAATCAAATTCAATAATAATCTATTATCTAACATCTAACACCATACTAAATCAAAACTATAACAATTTCCATAATATAGCCAGCAGATATCATGATCAATTTCAATATGTGTCCATGGAAAGTAGGCACTATAGTCTAGCAACATTTTAAAGAAAGTTTATTAAAAATTTCAGTAGTATTGTAGTTTAGTGCCAACTTCCCTTTGACACATCTTGATATTGATCATGATACTGGTGACTATATTATGGACATTATTATATTTTTGATTTAGTATGGTGTTAGATGTTAGATCATGGACTATTATTGACTCTGATTCCCATATGATGCATGATGATTGTTAGAGACATTTTATATAGAAGTTGACATGTTGTTGGACATGGTTATATATATTTATCGATGTTGTTAGGACATATGATATTTGGATATATTGAGTAGACCAAGAAAATTGAATTAAAATTGATGATGAAATAGTTGTTGATGAAATTGTAAGTGATATTGTTGATTTTCTGGATATTGTTGTGATTCATATATATATTGATAATTTTGAAACTATATTTATATTCATTTGGATGTTCTAATATGGCCATGAGGCTGAAGGAGGTATTGTTTTTTGTAGTTTAAAATATCACAACAAACATTGGGGCATTGGAGACCAACCACATTGGAATTCTTTATGAATTCAACAAGGTCACCATGGTAACTTGTATTGTTCGTGTGTGTGTGTTTGATTGTTGTTAGGGATTCCCATGGGGATGGGGATCACCTTAAATGTGACCAAGGGTTATGTGTATTTATTTATTTGGTTCCTTTTTATTGATGTTTGTATGTGTTTATTAAGTGATGTGTTTATCCCTTTTATTTAAATAAATTGTGGTATATAATGTGAGTAATCATATTGTTAAAATAAATTAATCAAATTGGGTCATAAGAAAGTAATTATTGGAGTGGTTGACTCTTGTATTAAATGTTGTAAGATATGTGTAAGTGATGTGTAAGAGATATGTAAGTAAAATTTGGAGTATGAAACACTTCATCTTCTTTGGAATTCGAAATTGTCCTTGGAGACTGATTTTGGAGGCTTGTGGGACAAGTTAAACTTGTCCCATACCTCTTAAATTTTCATACAAACCTTACCTATGGTTGGAGAGTTTAAATCCATCTTTCATTAAGTCTATCTGAATGTTTTAATTGCACTTCTTGAAATTAATTTCAGTCCTTTGGGATATGGGTTTGATTTGAGTGTCTAAGTAAAATTGTAATTTATTCATTACTTATTTATTGTGCCTCGAGACTGAAGTTGACTTATGAGTTGGAGTTGAGTGTAGACACCCATAATTATGCCCAAGCAATTTAAATACTTAAATTGTGCTAATTATCTCTTTTCTCGCAAATTGATGTCATATCATCAAAAGTCCTCAAATTACCTCTTATTGTCATTAATTAATTACAATAGACTAATTAATTAAGTCACTTATCCAACAAATATCTTGATTAACGACCTTCTGTAAATTAAATCACCCCTTCTATCTAGACTAATTAATTATTATTAATTAATTAATTTTCCCCTCCATTTAACTAGTAAATCAATATTTAATTGATTTAATCCCATTTTAATAGCCTAAATTATACTAATATTCCACTAATTAGCTTCTATAATCTTACATCCACCTATTGATTAATCACCTTTGATTAATTAAAGCACCCCCAACTCCCATGACTTGATAAGTATAAGTTAAATCCTTCTAAAGTAAGGTTACCTTTTATAAAGCAACCTTATCCACTCCTAATCATGTTTTACCTTTATCCCACATGCAAAGGGATGAAGTGTTTCATTTATCCATTGGGCTATATAAAGATCCCTCCTGCTACCTTTATACACATACCTAAACTCTTTAAAAAATCAAATGCAAAGCATATAGAAAAATAGACTAAGAGCTTGATTTTTGTTTTCTTAAGAGATAAGCATTGTTTAAGAGCTAAGATTCCTATTCTTGCATTCTTTAAGGATCAAACAAGTAATTTTTATTGCCATTGGAGATAAATAGGTCCATTCATTTTATTGGTAATCTAGAGAATAGAGATTTTTGAATAACATGCTAGTTTTGATCTTAAGTTTCAAAGTTATGATGTTTAGTATAGATCTTGATTAGCTCTTTATCTTGATGGTGCTTAGGCTTTGTCTTAGCTATATTATAGAACTATTTAGGTGGTAGTTCTTGCTTCATTTAATTTATCTTAAGCAAAGTACATATGCACACATTGAGGATGTGTGATGCGAATACCACATGGATCGACCTCATTCTCTTCTTTTTCCTCTTCTATATATTCGAATTCCTTGGCTTGTTTTTGGGTTTTTTTTTTGGCTTCACTTTTATCACTTCATTTTTGGTGACTTGCTTTGGGTTTTGGAGCTCTTGCAAATTGGGAGACATTTGGAGATTTTTTCATACTTGTTGATTATTGATCTTTTGGTTTGTGTTGCATTAGAGAGCTTGTTGTTTTGAACTTGGAACGAACTCCATCATGGAGAGGTAAGAGATTCAATCTTGGAAATACTCTCCCTTTACTTGTATGCATATGTGAATGTTTGAAAAGAGAACGTCGAGGTATTTCCAGAAAGTCCTCGTTTTCCAAAAACTGAGTTCTCAATCAAAATTTATGGCCTTCTAAAAGTTTTACTTCATTTCGGGCTCAAAATAATCTAATTGTCAAATTTTAAATGAATGAAATATTCTTGGGTGGACCCGCGGGTTAAAACTTCCTTTTGTTTTCTTTTTTCCCAAAAGGTGCAAAGTCATGAAGTTTATTGCTGCTCCACTAATCTGCAAGCCTTCGTTTTGTCTAAAAATGATCTAAGTCTAAAAAGTTAATTTGACAATTTTTCGCACAGCCTCGCCACCCCACAAACCACTCATTGATCGAAACGTGGCTTCATTAGGAATTGGCGGAGGCCTGGATCAGTTTTAAGCTTAAGCGCTTTCAAAAATTTATTTAGAAAAATTTGTAAGTTTTCCTTGCAGCTAATTAGGTGCTGCCACGTGGCTTCACGAGGCATCGGCGGAGGAGCAGATATTTTTAAGCCTTAATAGTTTAGAAAATTTTTGGGAAAAACTTCCAAATTATCCCCGCCGGCCCACCAAACCGTAGCCAATGGTTGGCTGACACATGGCATTTTCTTGCATTGGCGGAGGTGTGGGTTCCCCTTGACCTTTTTTCCTTTCCTTTGGAATAGTCAAATTTTCCAAATGTTTCTCATCGACCCACTGAACCGCAGCCAATAAAGAGCTACCACATGGCCTCCCTGGGCATTGATGGAGGTGCGGGTGTAAAATTCACTTTGTCCCAAAAGGGAAAAAGTGCTAAATTCCTTCCCCATTCCGTCACCCATGTCTAGGAAAATTTTCTTCTCTGCTCCACCGCTCTTCTTTCCTCCTCTAGGTGAATTTTCTCTTTGAAGTCCGCAGGCCCAAGTTGGAGAAAATTTTCCTCCCAAGCCCACAGGCCCACTCTTGGGAAAATTTTCACCCTAAGTTTTGTCGGTCCGTAACTTGAGAAATATGAGTAGTTAGGAGGACTTCTTTATGTCATCAAAAAGGTGAGAAAACTCCCTATCTAATGGGATTGTTTTTAGGAAGTTTTAATTTCATAAATCATTGAAAAAATAAAATTGAATCTTTAACCGAGTTTTGGGAGTAGGTAAGTAAGAATTTACTCTGATGATTTTAAATATGTATTCTTTTCCCCCGTAATTAAACCTTGCTCTTGTCTTAGATCTTGTGGAATTAAATACCTTGGGTATTTAATTGTTTTGGTCCCTTAACCCTAAAATTTTAATCAAGGAATATTTAGCTAAATGTCAATGTAATTAGTGATTAAATTAATCTCTAAGGAGATTTGAGCTAGGTGTGGAGTATTACACTTGTTGCTTTATAATATAGAATTAGTAATTAGTATAATGGGTAAATTTATCAGTTGAATTTAATTGTCCTTGAGACTTTGGTTTTTAACACTTTAAAAAAAAGTTATTCAATAATTTTATAAGTAAACCTAGGTTGTTCATGTGTCACAAGTGGGAAATTTTATCGGGTGTTACATGTAGTGCCGATAAAAAATTACAAAAAAGGAAGGGAGTTCTTTTTGACAAAAGCAACTGAGGATAGTTTTTAGTTCTTGAAGAAGAAGCTGACAAAGGTACCCATTTTGGCACTACCAGATTTTGATAAAGGGTTTGAGTTTGATGTTGATGCCTCACATGTGGGTATTGGTGATGTTCTAAGTCAAGGTGGAAATCCAATATCTTTCTTTAGTGAGAAACGGAATGAGGTAAGAAAGAACTACTCTACTTATGATGTGGAATTTTATGCAAATGTACAAGCATTAATGAATTGGAGGCATTACTTAGTGCCTAAGGATTTTTTGTTATTTGAGACCACATAGCCCTCAAGTATGTGAATACACAAAATAAGTTCAATAGTAGGCATACAAAGTGGGTATCATTTTTACAGGGGTTGAAATTTTTCTCTAAAAGAAATCAAGAAAAAAAAAAATTAAGTTATAGATGCATTGAGTAGGTATGTGACTTTGTTTACCACTATGGAAAATGAGGTCATGGGTTTTGAAGAAATAAAGGGTTTTATTCTTCGATTCTGATTTCAAGGAAATTGTTGAAAGTTTAATTCATCCATTGTCAACCAATACAGGATATATCCAAGATGACTACACTTTACAGGATGGCTACCTATTCAAGGGACGCCAACTATGTATTCCATTTGGGTCTATGAGAGGGAATAAAGTGAAAGAGTTACATAGCGAAGGATTGGATGGGCATTTTTGTAAAGATAAGAAGATAACCTCGGTGGCAGAGAAATACTATTGGCCAATGCTGAAAAGAGATGTGGTAATATATGTGGAGAGGTGTCGAATATTGCAAGTCTCGAAAGGACATGCATAGAATACAGGGTTGTATATACCATTTTATGTTTGTAAAGGATCTTGGACAAATCTGAGTATGGATTTTTTTTGGGGGTTTCAAAAAACTCAACGAGGTAATGAATTAATTTTGGTGGTTTTTGAGAGGTTTTCTAAGATAGTAGATTTAATTGCCTGCAAGAAAACAAGTGATGCGACAGACGTAGCAGATTTTTTTTTCAGAGAAGTTTTTCATTTGCAATGTATTCCAAAACCATTACTTTAGATAGGGACAAAAGGTTCTTAACTCACATCTAGAGGAATTTATGGAAAAATTTGGGAACTCAAGTACAGTTCCACAAAGGCTATCATGCCTTAGACTAATGGGAAAAGAGAGATGGTAAATTGGAGTTTGGGAAACTTGTTAAGGTGCATCGTTGGGAAAAAGTTGAAACAATGGGACTTAGGATTACCGGAAGATGAGTTTGTATATAGAAGTTCCATAAATAGATCCATAGGAAAGTATCCATTTTTGATTGTGTATGGAAGCAATCCAAATGGGGTGTTAGATTTGGTATAACTACTAGTTGATGGCAGAGCTAGTGATGATGCTGAAGCATTTTCCGAACATATACAATAATTGCAGGAAGAAGTGTAGAAGAAGTCAGAGAATAGTAATGATAAGTATAAGGAAATAGAATATATGCAAAGATGGAGAAAGTTATTTATAATTGGGGAGTTTTTTATGGTATACCTATAGAAGGAAAGGTTTCAAAAGGAACTTATAAAAATATGAGATATAAGAAGATTGGTCCCTACAAAATCGTGAAAAAATAAATGATAATACTTATGAGGTAGAATTAACAGGAATTTAATATTTCTCCGGTGTTTAATGTTTCAGATTTGTATTCATTTCATGGATATGGTGTAGAAGGGGATGTTATCAAGAAGTAGTAGATTAGAGGCAACAGGTTCCATTGAAGAAGAAAGAAGAATTTGATCAGATTCTAGATGAGAAAACAATGGACACGCGATATGGGAAATATAAAAATATTTTGTACATTAGAAGGACTGAAACAAGAGGACAATACTTGGGTCACATAGTTGGATGTAAATAAATGGAACTGGTTTGAATTAGAAAACTTATAGGAGCTACATTTTTTTCAAGCGGGAGAATGATGTTCCAAAATTAAAAGGAACTTGACAAGGTCATAACTTGAGCTTCGGTGTCTATTTGAGTTCTTTTATTTTTTGAAACCATATTTTTGATGAGATAAGCGCACTACCAACCCGTCCTATTGGTTGGAGTTACTTTTAGAATATTTTTGAGCCCGAAATCAGCCATCTTAAGGCAAAAAATTAGGATTTAATTTGTAGTTCGGTTTTTTTCCTATTTTTGGGCATTATTTAATTTTAGTCTATTAGTTTCATTATGAGTTGGAAATTTTGAAATTCATCTAATTTAAGAATGTAGAAGATGCTTGGAAATTTCTGTGCCCTTATGAATAAGCATGCAAACTTACTAAGAATAGCATGTTCTAGTAAACTGCTAAAAATAGTAATTTCCGGCATCTAGAGTAGATTTAGTAAAATTTATTTAGAGTTTTCATGGAAACTTGACTTTGGATTTTTTTACTATTTAGGAAACATTATAATTCATGATTTGATAATGAAGAAGGATATCTATTTTCTTTTGGAATTCATAATATTTAAGATATTGAGTTTGTTTAGAGTTTGTCTACATTAATACCTTATCACTATTTCTCTATTTTAGTCTAGTTAAATGTGAAGCTAAGTGTCCCAAAGCAAAAATTTCCTACATCTGAAGGGAAAGCCTTCATAGTCCAACTATTGAGTCCAGATTCTATCTAGAACCCTAAGTTGCATAGCAGCTAGAAGATCAACAAGTGGTATCAATATCAACTAGGACACGAGTAGAAGTCATGTGAGTATACATTTTAGTTTTTTATCTATAGCAAGGAACTTCCCCAAAAAAAATCCAATGGAAATAAGAATTTCCTCCCCCAAAATTACAGTGATAGGTGAGGCAAGCGCACCCAAATAGGCTTGACATTAAAAGTTTTAGTAGTAGGGTTGAAAGAAGGGTACCATGGTTTCATAAGCAAAAGATGACCTTAAGATCCCAAAGCTTAGAAAAAATAGTAGCACGATCTTCAAAACCTTAAAAACCACAATGAAAAACCCTTAAGCACATGGGTAAATATCCACTCTACCTTGCAACAAGGGCAGCCACTACGAGGAGATCCAGAATGCTGCATGCGGGAGACATGGCCATATTCCACTAAATCTGCAGGATCAAACCTAAATACTATAAATATCCTCAGCTTCAATCATCTCGAGCACCAAATGTAATCACATTAGTTATAATGGCCTCCTTAAGGGGTCTCTGTTTGGACATTAGTGCAACATAGGATTGTTGTGTAGAGGGTTTGCTAATCTGGTCGATCTATGATTTTAAAAACTATGATAGTGTTGGCACCAATGCCAAGGGAGGCTACATTAGGGGAGATGATGAACATCTACTTAAGAACCAATTTTTAGAAGGGTCATAGAGCTTCTTCGAGCAATCTCAAAGCCATCCACCCCACAGCCGCCTCAATGCCAAAATAATTTCTGTTGCCACAACCTCAACACAAGAAGTCTAAGGGGAAACTACCGTAGTCTTATCAAGGGAACTGCTCAAGATTTTAGGAGCATCTTGGTAAGGAGATCCATTCGCCATACCACTTAAAGGATTACGATATCCAAGGGACAATTTCCAAAGCCGTTATCCGATTCGTTGGCAGCAACAAAAAAAGGTGAAATTATCACATAACAAGAGAAAGCATGGGAACTAGGGGTAAGTCCAACACCATTCGTGCCAATACCACTAACATTGTAAATGCCACTAAACAATGCTCCAAAATGATGGCCACCATCATTTTGTGTTGAAACCCACTCTTTCCACCGCTATGTCTAGGGTTAGGGTTTGGGGAGGGAGTCCTAGAGACATCAATTCCCAATCATGGAGAAATGTCAAATAATTTATACTTTAAAGTGATAAAAATATTCACTTTTATCTTCCCACAAGATATTCTTGTCATTTCATAATATTCATGAGTCATTCCCTCAATGGGTTACATAACATCATACGGGTGACCTATAAATAATGATTACCTGAAGCTCCATTTAATAAGCTCCATATAATGCGGATTTTTCTTAGGGGCACTTTTTTAAAAAAGGCAAAATTCTCAAATTCCTCCGCAGCCCTACAACCTCACCCATTCAGTTTTGGGAAACCGCTCTCGTGGGTTCGTGCACCCACCCTTCTAACTTTACTTGTTTTGAAAAGGGCAAAAATCATAAGGCTCCTCAACGGCCCACCACCCTGCAGCCAATGAAGGTCTACCACATGGCTTCTTTGGGCATCGGCAGAAGCACGTATGGTTTTTATCCCTTATCACTTTTAGAAAGGAATTGTCAAAAAATCCTAAGTTTTCTTGCCGACCCACCTTTCCAAAGGCCACTATTGGACTGACAAATGGCATTACTTGGCATTGGTGGATTTAACCTTCGCACCTTTTAACGCAAATGATAATATTTCTAAGTATTCCCCGTCGGCTCGCTTCCCGCCGGAAGCTTTGGGCTTGACACGTGGAATCCCTGGATGTCGGTGGAGGTGCGGGGGTTTTTGAACCTTTTTACCCCTTCAAACAAAAAGAGTTAAAATCTAACTTACCTCCGATGACCCGCCTTCCCACGTGGGCTTAAAACCGTGCCACATGTCCCTTGCAGCTTTGGGAAAATTTGTTTCCCCAACTGCGTAGGCCCACCTTTGGGAAAATTTTCTTCCCCGGGCCCGCCTTTAGGAAAACTTTCCTCCCAAGGCCCGCCAAAGATGTAACTTAAGAAATACGAAGAGTTAGGAGGACTTGTTTATATTATTGGAAAGGAGAAGAAATTGACTATCTAATACAAATGTTTTCTAAAACCTTAAGTGTGTTAAATATGTGAAAAAGAAGGTTGATGTTTTAAGATGAAACGAGAGAGTGGGTAAGAGGTAAATTACCCTTACTAACTTAAATGTTTAATTCTAAAGCATGGGTTGACCTTTTTAGGGGCCACGTTAAGGGATAAGAGAATTTTTTCTATCCCATATAAATAAGAACTTAGGTTATTGTTTAGACCTAGTTAAATTAAAAATCTTGGGCATTTAATTGCTTGGGCCCTTGACCCTCTAAAGTTAATTAAGGAACATTTAAATATACTGTTAATTTAATTATTTATTTAATTAACACCTAAGATAAATTTAACTATTTGGATTAATTATACTCGTTAATCATGTAAGGTGGGTCTAATGTTTGTTACAATGGGAAAATTTCTTTTACTAAATTATAATTGACTTGGAATCTTTCTTTGTGACAATTGTTGCTTGAAGCCTGGTAGTGGTCACGCTTTTCAAAAAAAAAATATTCCATAACTTTTCTATCTAAATCTAGGTTGTTCTTGGGTCTCGAGTGGTCATTTTAGCTAAGCGTTACACTTTGGGAACTAGAATGTTTACCTAAATGTTATGCATTCTTCAATATATAACGTTAAACAATGAAATTGAATCATAACAAAGATTAAATAATGAAATATGTAGGATATTGCTAACCTTAGGATTATCGTGTTGGGTGGAGCCATTCAATAAGGTACATCCCTTGTGATTAATTTTTAATTGTGAACTATAGTGTTTCCCGATGTCTATGTGGGTCTATGTTATTGTGAGTGTCCTTGTGGCCTTAACCTACTCTATTTGGGATCTTGTCATGTCCTCTAACAAGAAAATAAAGACAAAAATATTCCAATAATTTTACGATGGTATTAACTAGAATCTTTGAAGTCTTGAATCCTTAAGTGAAAAGTAAGAGTTACTCTTGTTCTTTAAATAATATTAATACGAAATCTATGTAGCAACGTAAATATAATTAGAACATGGGTTATCAAGATGAAACTATGAATTGATTTTTATAAAATTATTATACACCTTAAATGATGAAGAACTAACTAAATTGTGTAAGATGATCTTAAAACACATGTAAGTTAATGAGCACATCTTTGAGATAAAAATGATTAATTAAAATGGGCTATGTGTGTGTGTGTGTGTGTGTGTGTGTGTGTGTGTGTGTGTGTGTGTGTGTGTGTGTGTGTGTGTGTGTGTGTGTGTGTGTGTGTGTGTGTGTGTGTGTGTGTGTGTGTGTGTGTGTGTGTGTGTGTGTGTGTGTGTGTGTGTGTGTGTGTGTGTGTGTACATGTATATATATGTATATACTATGTATATACATGTATACATATATATACATGTATACATATATACATATATACTTGTGTGTGTATGTGTGTGTGTGTGTGTGTTTGTACATGTAAATATATATACATATACATATATATAACCTTCATATATGAGAACATGTTTCATAAGCATAATGTTGTTTGATCAATGACGTAAATGAAATATTGAATATATATCTTCGGGAACTAGAATGTTTTCCTATATAGTAAGTGTTCTTCAATGTATAAGGTTAAACAATAAAATTGAATCATAACAAAGATGAAACCATGAAAGATATAGGATACTTCTAACCTCGGGATTATCGTGTGGGGTGGAGCCATTAAATCAGGTACATCCCTTTTGAGTAATTTGTTAGTTGTGAACTTTAGTGTTTCATATTGTCTATGTAGGTCCATGTTTGTATTATTGTCCTTGTGACCATAAGCTACTCTATTTGGACTTTTTCGTATCATTTAACAAGTAAATAAAGACAAAATAAATTATTCCATTAAATTTATAATGGTATTTATGGTATTTACGTGTGTAATTTTGTGGTTATCACACAAGTGAGAGTTTACATTTCATATATATGTTCATGAGGTTCTAAACACATATCTTATTTCTTATATTCCTATAGATCTTATCAGTTTGTTTGAAGTAAAGCTAAGTTTCGAGGTTTGTGGAATCTTATTTCAGTCTCATAAGAATGATTTGATGAACATAAGTTGGTGAACACTAATAGATTACTTATAAGATATCATTGGAGATTGTTCAAGTTATAACAGGTAAAATATTTTGTTCCTTTTGTGGGTAAACTATTTGAATACAAGTTGGATAAAAATATCGAAAATGATAATATCACATTAAAACCTAGACATTCGTCTTTTTCATGGTTAATCATTTAAATTATCCAAACACAAATATTAAACGACAACCCTCTTTAATTTGGATTTTGGATTATTCAATCCAGAATTGAGATGTATCTTTAATTGTTGTTCTTTATTATATATATTAACTGCCCCCATATTCAGTTGTTTGATACAACGCAATTTATTCTTGCACGTTGAACTTCTCGTGATTGAACATTCTGAGAATGGATTTGCGAATGATCATATTGCAGTGATTTCTGATTTCTTTTCTTTTATCTGCTTTTGTGATATGTAGCTGAATAGTCATGACAATATTCCCAATATGTTGGTGTTTTTTTGGTTTTACAAATTTTCAAAGAATATTTGGTTCATGTCTTTCATTCACTTGTCTTATACTTGTTTTCAAATTGAGAATTTCATAATGTTAAACATTTTCATTTTTATAATCAGTTCATTTTATAGAATATTTATTTCCGCTAAAGGTTTGTCCGCCTTTGACTAAGAAGTTTTTTCTTGGTAAAAGCTAGTGCTCAGCTTTGGTTTGTTCGAAAGGTTGACATTTTGAAGTTTTCAAGGCAGTAGAAATTTGCATCCCATGATTCCAATGAACATTTTTGGTATCTCCAACTTGACTCTTTTGAGGGGTGTATTTGTGTTTGTTGTAGGTGTCACTTTCATTCATATGCCTATTGCATCTTAAAGGCACTTTCAGGTGGATTTCCTTGTAAATCTAGTTAAATAGAATGAGCATAACAATCAAGGGTAGCATGTTTGGAAAAAGTTTGACAATGTAATTTTAAATCAATAAATATGTGTATTATTTTATGTCAATCATTAATATTATTTAGGTATCCTTTTACATTTTTTATTGCTAGTATTTATAAAATGTTTTTCGATCCATTTTTGGGCACAATATTCAATTTAAATTATTTCTTCTAATAACATTGATCAACATCCATGTTTGGTGTCATTTATGATAATTATCTATTGATTATACGAATTATAAAAATTAGTTTTCTATGTCATCTATAGAAAGAGAAAAATGATATAATCTCTAAAAAGTGTATAACACTAGGTAAAACCACCCACATGAGACCCGAACAACCTAGGATTAGTCAAAAAATTATGGAATAATTATTTGTTGTTGTTTGAAAGAGTCTACAACCGAGGTTAAAAGACAACGGTTGTCGTGAAGCAAGTTTCAAACAGAGATACTATTAATATCTTATAGTTTTATTTATATGACAATTATAAAGGGTCACAAGGTCCAAACATAGGGTTAGATTAATCAATTAGGTTAAGAGGGTAATTTCTCACTATACCATTCTCTAACAGACTTAAAATATTAAATTTGATTTTTCACAAAACTAATGCACTCAAAACTTCCCAAAAACATTCCCATTATATATGACATTTCCTCACCTTTTTAACGATATAGAGAAGTCCTCCTAACTCCTCATATTTCTCAAGTTATGGAATGACAGACTTTGGGAGGAAATTTTTCCCAAGAGCGGGTCTGCAGCCTAGGGAGAAAATTTTCCATGAGTGGGTCTCATGGGGCCACGGAGGAAAAATTTTCCCATGCGTGGGCTCTGCAGCCACGGAGGAAATTTTTCCCATGTGTGGAGTCTCATGGGCCGCGGAGAACAAATTTTTCTGTGCGCTGGCCCGAGGGCCGCGAAAACACAAATTTCCCAAGGGCATTTGGGTTGGCGTAGCTAGGGACAAAACTTGGATTCTTGGTGCTTGTGGCAAAAGCACACTTTACCCCATGCATGCCCATGAGTCCGTGGTGGGACTTCACACCTAAAAATAATATTATACCTCGGGCCACAAGGGACACGTGGCACGTTCAATCCAACGCGAGGAAGTGGGTTAGCAGGGAAAAATAGGCTTTTTTTCCTAAAGGGTTAAAAAAGGTGCATAGGATAAAAATCCACCCGCACCTCCATTGGTGCCTCACGACACCATGTGTTAGAAATCCAATGGATGTGGATCGAGGGGATGGCGGGAGAATTTAGGAAATTATTTCCAAAAATTTTGAAGCGCAAAATAAAAAGCGGATCTAGTCCTCCGTCGACACCTTGTGTCACCACATGGCAACACCTGATTGGTTGTGGGTCAACGGAGTGGTGGAGGTAACTTATAAAATTTTCCAAAAAAATTTAATGGTTGAGTTAATTGTTGCAGGCCTATGCAGCTGCGAAAACAACCAAAAAGGAAAATGTAGGGTGGCAGGTTCATAGGAGAAATTTTCCAAAATTTCTTTTGTTGAACATAGGTGATTTTTGACAAAAGGAAAGGCTTGCGGGTCATGCGGGCGCGGGAAAATCATGATTTTTGTGCTTTTGACAAAAAAAAGTGGAAAAGGTAAATTTTGCCCCTAGCAATATTTTATTAATTAAATTTAACATTAAGAATATTTTTGAAGCTAAAATGAATTGAAAACTTCAGAAGGCCATAACTTTTGATTGGAAACTCGGTTTTTGAAAATAAGGACTTTTTGGAAAGCTCTCGATGTCCTATTTGCAAAAAAATCTTAAGATTTTAATTTTGATAAATTTTGAGGGGTCAATTTTATGAAAATGATTTGCAAGCTTTAAAAGGTAAGTTGTTAAATTTTAACTTGTGAAATTTTAATCAATTGATCTTCTTCCTCTCTCAACATGTCAATTAGACATGGAGAATTTTTCTTAGATGGATTTAGGATGGATTTGGAAGGTAATTTTATTTGATTGACTCCCAATTTAAAAATACAACTTTGATGACAAAGAAAACGACTTCAAAACGATTTGAGCCCGATTTTGCTAAGTTTTCTAAGAAATTCCCTCGGTGTTTTTGTCCAATTGAATACATTTAGGGCATACTACTTTAATTTAATCGTTTAATTTGTTATGTCATTGTTGCAGGTCAAATTGTGCATTTTGAATGAAGTATTTTCCAGGTTTGAAAATACAAAACAGAGATCAAATTTTAAAGGATCATTTTTCCATTTCTTCTTCCAAGTATTAGAATTCGTTCCAATTATACTATAATACATTTAGTTGATTCAAATCAAACTATTCAAACCAAAAATGTAATTCGATTTCCAATTTTACACATTTCAAAAGACAGAGTTTTGTATGTTCCTCACACACATTTCTTCCTTTCAAAAAGACATTTCAAATACATTTCAAAATCATATTTTAAACAGCAGTAGTTTCAATTGTAAATAAAAATAATGCAAATTTTATTCAAACAACAAGATTTCCTTCTCATTCTGACTTCTCTTTTCTATTCATTTTCACAATGCAATATACGGGATACATCTCTTTCTTTCAAAATAGAAGCAGAGTGTATCTTTCCTTTACATTTCAAAATTACAACTTTCATATTCAATACAACATATTTCCATTACAAAACATATACAAGTTCATCCACTTCAAGTGGGAAAGGTTACAATAAGATTTCTTTTCAACAAGGAACTGTTAAACTATTTTTTTTTCACCTTTGCTTCATAACAATAACATGTAGATTTATCATTCTTCCAATTCGATCACAACACGAGTAGGGAAAGGTAACACTCTCCACCCAACCAAAACATCCAATGACAAGGAGACTCCATCCTTCTTCATTGGCCCTCGAGCCCCAATCACAATGTAATAAAGATGTGTTTCGACTCATGGAAACAACAAGCTTCCACAAATACACATGAAAATTTCATATTTAAAACATAGTTCAAAACAGAATGTAGTTTGCAACCATATTAAAACATAGAAAACAAAACTCAGGCTTCATCATGCAAGCCAAAAGAGCAAGAAACTATGGGAGATGCTACTTATTCCTCCCAAAGGGTAAATGGGCATCACCACCGATTTCAAACTGCCAAAATATAGTATATCAAATCCCCGACATGTCCTTATACCTCCTCAAAGTACCCCTTATTACTCACATTTCCTTATGCCTCCCCAACCTCTTACGACACCCCATAACGAGTAAAGAAATGAAAACTATTTCCTTGTAAGGTGGAACCCAAATCCTAACTCCTCCACACTTATACCTCCCCACAACACTTGTGCCTCCCAAAAAATAAACCCCATGGTCTTCTCTTACACCATTCTTAGGCCATCCACCCAACATCCCACAAACATGTCAAAACATACACAACTATAACAATTTCATAAGCATAAAAGAAACATTACAAGATTCAAGCTCCTACCTCTCCATAATGGAGTTGTCCCGCTTTAAAAACAAAAACTTTATCCCAATTCAAGCAATCCAAAATAGCCAAGCACAAGCATGCAATAGTCTTCCAAATACTTTTCCAAGCAAGAGTTCCAAAACAACAAAAGAATTCACCCCCAAAAGAGTTTCCCAAAAGTGAAGCAACCCAAAACAAAGCAAGGAATTTGAATTTTATAGAAGAGAGAAGAGAAGAGGATGAGGTGAATCCATGTAGGATTCCACATCACACATCCTCAACCCCAACCCAAAAGTCAATTTCATTATCCAATGCATAATAAATAGGTGGGTGAATAATATGACAGTTTACTTACACATTCAAATCAAACCCACACCCAAAAGGGCTGAAATTAAACCATGTAAGAAAAGTGTAATTAAAAATTACAATTTGTCTTCTCAAAAAGTATTATAAAAGTCTAATTTTAACCCCAAACCATTGGTATGGTTGGTAAGTAAATTTAAGAGCTATGGGACAAGTTTAACTTGTCTCAAAAGTCTCCAAAATCAATCTCCAAGGACAATTTCAAATTTCTAAGAAGGTGGGGTGTTTCACACTCCAAAGTTTACTTACACATATATTACAACATTTAAATCATAACCAACAATAATATTAATTATATTTTCATGATATATTTTAATTAATTAATTTAATAACAAGATTACTCACAATATTAACACCACATTAAATAAATAATGAAAGGGGTAAGTGCACCACATAAAACACATGAAAATATTAACAAAACGGACCAAATAAAATAAAAACATAAAATCTCTTGGTCACATTTAAAGGTGATCCCCCACAGGAATCCCTAACACAAACAAACACACAAACAAATACGGTTGTCATGATGACCTTGTTGAATTTATCTAGAATTTCCAAAGTGGTTGGTCTCGATCCCTCGATGTTTGTTGTGATATTTTAAACTTGCACAATTCAAATACCTCCTTCGAGCTCGTGGCCATATCAGAACATTCAAAACAATATAACTAAAATTCCAAAATCATCTAGATATATGAATCACAACATCATCCAAGCAACCAACAAGATCATTTGTAATTTTACTCAACAACTATATCATTATCAAATATTTTTCATTTCTAGGTCTACTCACAATATTCAAATATCATATGTCCGAACAACATCCATAATATAACTATGTCAATCGAGTATATCAACATCAATATTCAAAATGTCTCTAATAATCATCATGCATCATAATCGAATCAAAGTCAACAACATTCCATGGTCTAACATCTAATATTATACTATAATAAAGTCCATAATCATGTCCATAATATAATCAATAATATCATAATCTATATCAAAAAGGTGTCAAAGAGATGTGAGCACTACAAAGAGTAAATAAATATTATTTAATATTATTTCTAAAGAGAATAATTATAGACTTTTAATTGAAAAGAAAACTTAAAGCAATTACTATTTTTATGCCGAAAGGCGTTATTCAAGGTGTGTCGAGGGCGAGAGGGCTCGACACATGACAGGGAGATCGGTGGTAGGCATTGTGCGAAGGACGAGGACGTTGATTACGGATCATGAATAGCGGTCGATCTTTGAGGATGATTTGAAAATGCATAGTATCCGGTTTTCATTTCACGTCTGCAACAAGCAAATGCAACCCTAAAAAATTGCTTTTTGTCAGTAACCTCCTGCAGATCTTGGACAGTGCATGCATTAAACTCCACCAAAATCTGAAGCCAGAAATGTAGTACACATAGCTATCCATGACGGTCAGTCCTCCTCTGTCAATCACTACTTCTGGCCAGGTCTCTAAATCTCTCTACCGCTCCACTTATTGTTACTCCCTCCTCCCCTTCCATCAACATTTTCACCTTGCTTACTATTTCTTTCCCTGCTATAACCCTGTTTTCATTGTCTTGATTATTCGGCCCCAACCCAAAGTTCCATACGCCCACTTGTAGGTTGTTAACATGCTTGTGAACACATTCATTCATCTGCACCAAGCCTTTGCAGGGAGTCCATTGCCCGGCCTCTGCTCTTCCTCTTATTGTTTACGTGGCGGATGCTCTTTTGGAGGACGAGACATTGTTGGAGGGTTGGAGCCAAGGTTTGGTTGCTTATGAGAAGAAAAGGCTTGGCGTCATCAGCACCTATGCCAGGTATCCTTACCTTATACAATTTTCCATTGATTATGAAGTGTGCATGTAGGCTGATGTCTTTGTTGGAAATAGATTTTATACTTTATCAAGTCTGATAACGTTGCAGAGGACCGTCAGAAGAAACCGGGGATTGTCCCAGTCTTAATGGCCGTGAAGGTCTTACAAAGGATACTTACGCATATAATATGGAGGGCTCTGAAGGACGGCCTCAGAAATGGGTGACCAACATGTCGATTTGAACATGGCCGCCAACAGCTACAAATCTAACCACGTCTCTTGGATATAACAACAATTTGTGCAAGATGCTTTGCTGGTTAACATGATTTCGACAATGATGGCGAATTTATCAGCATGCCTCCACTCTCTGTTTATCTCCTGCATTATTATGAATTTTTGACACTGTGCTTTGATCTGTAACCTATTAGAATCGTGTGCATTTATTTTATGGTGCACACCTGGCAAGTGGCAATAGTGCGTGCTAGATACAAGACTGTAGTGAAGGGCCATGGGAAAAATATTTACAAATATGGTATTTGATAATGCTTTTTATTTACAAATATTTTCTTCTTGGCTCTTGTCTGTGTTTGGAGACAATATGATCTACACCTAGTCACAAAGTGGGAGAATTCCAAACACGTTTTTGGCTTCAAAGAGACTATGGCCTGTGATAGGTATTTTACATTGTTGCTAGTCGCAAATGTTTTCTTTTCTGCTATGGGATGTGATTGCAATTCATACTATTTGTTACTTACAAAGTGAGTGAACTATAAATAATATTCTGGCTTCAAATAATAGATCTTATACAATTGAAATTCTTATGTAGCACCATTTAAGAGGCAGGCCTCAGAAAATAAAATTGTTCTCGTGTACTTTTTACACTAGCAGGATTGTGAATTCTGTAAAATGTTTTCTTTGAGAGATAGGGATGAAATTGCAGTACAGGAAAACGTTCATTAATATTGTGTGAAATAGAAAGAAAGATAATTAACGCCACATAGATATCTATAAAAAAAACTATACATTTTTATTCTTTCAATTATTATTTTTATAGCTTATTTCAAATGACACACTCTTGCTTTTCATCTCACAGACAGAACAAGTTCACATTCACTACAAACGTTCCCAGGCTATCTTATGCCCTAAAGTTTGATGTGAACTTCATAACCATAAAAGGTTTGAGTTTTTCCAACTTATATCTCCTTCACTTGCTCCATGCTTTCATTCTATACTCTAGTCCTGGGTCAAAATTTTGAATCAATGACAATCATTTCAATGCTTAGAGACCAGTCCATTCCTAAAATGCTTCTATTTTGGAATTTTACTTCAAAATTTGCATCTGGTAGAAAGCCGAATATTTTAGGGTCAGGTGTTGTGGCGCATCTCGGTTTTCCCTCTATTTATACTTGGTTAGAGCAAATTTTATTTTTGTCTTCACTCAGGTTTCTGAAATTTGCTTCTTGTGAAGTTTGAATCAATTGTGTTTTCATGGCCTGGTTGCAAAGTTTTGCTTAGAAAACTTGTGCTTCCATTGAATTTTTTGTATGTTGAAGGAGCACAGATTATGATCATTCGCTCAGTTTATAATTCTTAAATGTTTAAGTGATAAGGGAGAAATATAAAGTGAATATACAGTCATGTAACGTATGAATTTTTTATTCTAATTTCAGTCTAGGTTTTCACTCTCTCCTAATGCTTTCACTTTTTAGTTAACACATTACCTTCACTATTTTTTAATTTATTTCAAAAACATGGTATATATACTAGTAATTGTAATGCACAAGTTTCAACAACTTTTGTAGTTCAATTACTTATCTTGGATTGTAATGCTTTCTTATATGAACTATCCAAATCTGGTTCTCTAATATGATTCATGGTTTTCTCTAAGTTAGTCTACTCACAAGACTTAAAAATTACTGACCCCTATTTTCCATCCCTTTAATTGGAAAGAACAATAGAATCCTGGACTTCATTAACTTCTTTCAGGTCTTTAACAAGTCAATGTATAGGTTGTTGCTCCATGAGTATACCATAGCTAAAGCAAATTGATAAGGGAATATATAACACAGATATTAAATTTTGGAGATTTGTTGTTCAAATTTGAAAAAAATTCATACTCTATTCCATGAGCATAATAATGTAGGGAATCGGGATTGTTCGAATTGGTGCCAGGAGTGAGGAAACATGGGAGAGTTGACATCTTTGAAATAGAAATATGAGCTTCTAACCTGGAGGTAACCCAGTAGAGAGTGAGCACTTGTATGATATTTATCTTTTGAATTCTTTATGCCTTAGGGTGAAATATTTTGGGTCTTGTGACCAACACAACTTTATAACAATCAATATTTTTAGTTTGGGCGTTGTTGTGGCAGTTAGGAGTCAGATAGAATGGATGCATATCTATGTGCAAGTCCTCTTATGAGAGAGGAGACAACCTCTTCTATAATGCGAGAACAACTCATTTCTCTAGCTAAAAGTCTTGTGCCCAAGAGGACACTAAAAAGGTTGCCTTTGGCATTATGAAATGATGTTAAGTTGGCTTTCACTAGCTATTTAAATAGAATTCTTTTTTGGAATTTTTAATGTATGTGTAAGAGAAGTCCTATCTCAAAAACTCATCATTTGGTATCTTTGAAGACGGGAGCGTATGATTCAATCACCAATGGTGAAACACTAATGATTATATATATTGATATCAAATTTCTCCCATTCTTTTTATGTAGCACATTGTGCTCTAATCTAGCTACTTGTTGGTGATCATGGATGCTTAATGCAATTTTGGATCTTGAATTGGGTGTGAAGCTTGAACCAGAAATATATGTCATTAAAACCTGAACTGCCTTAAGAAAATTGTGTTTGTATAATTGGTTTTTAAGTAAGGGTTTATTTTGTAACTGAAAACAATTATTATCTGTGAATGAATTGTGGACCACAATTGATGTATAACATCACGGTTGTAAAGAAGTTATTTGTATTTTTTGGTCTTGTTATGACTTTGATTGAATTTATTCTAAAGAAAAGATTTTACTATTTTTAACCTAATAAATGTCTAGAGTAACAAGTTTAATAGGTCAAAGAGAATTTCTAAAACAAAGCAACATTTCTGATTTGAATGGGTAATAAATGTGGAAAGGACCTATCAACCAAAATTACTTCTATTCAGTGATAGTTACTTGTTATCTCATATATTCGTGGAACTTTTACAGGTACTTGGAGATCCACTTGATAATTTTGTTTCCTTTTTAAAGTGTGGCATGAAAGGTTGAAATTTGAAAGAAAAAATAGGAAAGATTCCAAGATTACTAAATAGATAACATTCAAAAGGAAGAAATTATTCACACACTGATAGAGTTGTTACACAACAAACAAAACACGCACAACAAGAAAATCATATATAACTTTATTAAAAACATTCAAATGATTACAAAAAAATGTTGCAAATGTTTTCACAAAAACTACTATTGTGTTCTTTCAATCTCTGTTGCTCTTTCTTTCTTCATAAATGTTGCATGTAAATAATGTGAATGACACTAAAACGATAAAGTGGAGTTTAGATAACATATTATCTTCATAGGAACTATTTGAGCCGTGGAATAGGTGTGGCACACCGGTTGGTTTTCAAACATGGAACCTATTGGATCTTCCCTATTTTTTTTTGCTCCTTTAAGCGCAAATTGCACTCATTCAAGTAATATGAGCCACAAGGAGACAATTAAGTGGAGTGCATGTAACATATATTATTTGGCTAAGAACTATCTAAGTCATGGCATAGGTGTTGGGCATGCAGTATTTAATTCCCACATGCCTGAACGTCACTTCTAACATGGTATACACAACTATTTTACTTGTTGCAACTCTAGGACAATGATTCTAAATAAAACAAGAAATATGTATATATTACACCTTAAATTTCATCATTTCAACATGTTTATCAATACTTGTGAAGTTTTTGATTCAAATTTTGGTATGTCTTGTCCAATGTTGACTTATGCTTCCATGGGAAAACCCCTCCTTGTAACTTATGGAGGTGCTCAATTATCGATGACTGTTCGAACCTCCCATGCTTTCCTGCAATAACTCAAGTTTAAAACTGAAAAGGGTTTCTACAACGTGGCATAAGAAGTGAGCATTGGTGCATGTTTGGATTTCAATCCTGAAACCTATGGGATTTCCCTAATTTTCGATATTGACTTCTTTAAGTACAAACTACACTCATACGAATAATGTGAGAAACACCGAGACAATAAAGTGGAGCACATATATTAGATAATATTTGAATAGGAAATATATAAGCCATGGAATAGGTGTGGGACGTGAAAGAATTTAATTCTCAGATACTCCAAACTATGCTTTAACATGACATACCTATATGCTTTACTTTATGTAACTCCAAGTCAATGATTTTAAACATAACAATAAATATTTGTATATTATTCCTTAAATTGCATCATTTTAGTTTGTTTCATAAATACTTGTCAAGTATTGACTCAAATATTTGTATTTGTTATCTAGCGTTGAATTATTCTTAGATGGAAAAACTCCTACTAAATCAGTGAACAATTTACACTTAAGAATGTTTTTCCTAATAATTTAGTTAGGCTTATAGGCGGTAAAATCAGTTGACATGACCTTCAATTATTTTTAATGGTTTGGGTGTTGGTTGAAATATCAAGTGATTATAGTGGACAAGCTCATCTTTCATAACTGAATTCATATCTATTACACTTAATATATCACGCAATCACATGCATTATTTAATATAGGGTTAAAAGGTAAGATGGTTTATTTTAAGTATGTACATGCCAGTATTATTTAAAGCAAAATTGGTAGCAGAGAAATAGCGCATTTACTCTGCCCCTTATCGATAATCAACCATAGTTTTGCATTAAAAAATCTGGCTAACCATAATAATTTGTGGCTTCGAGCATCTCATTGACTAGTGATTTTTCGCAGATGAAGGTAACAAAGAGCTAGGATTGGCGTGTTTGTAATGGTAAAATCTACTACATTTTCTTTTTTTTGCACTTAAAGACATCCCTTTTTATTACTCTTTAATATTTGTATTTTATTATAGATAAGTGCGATATGTTTGTAACTACCATATTTGTAAAGTGTTTAGACTCTAGGAGAAAAAGTAGCATCAGATAAAAGAAAGTAAATTAAGGAGAAAAGATAGTGTCTTATGACATAGAACCCTTTTAATAGGCCGATTCCCCGATTCTTTCCCCCTTACACATGCGCCGTAATGGTTCCTCGGTGGCTTGTGAAGAGTTCAATTTTGGAACCGCGTACGCCATTTCTTTGTCTTCCTTCCTCTCTTAGGCGTGTGCATTGTGCTATGGGTTATGCTTTCTGTTGGGAATGTTCGCAACCCCTTTCGTAGCATCCTATGGATTGGTTTAGGTCCTCCATTTGTATTATGAGATAACATTCCTCTATTTTACATGGGATTATTACAATAGATAATTGTTGTTAATATTCCTACATTTTCCGCCATACTAAAATAGTCATGGATGACAGTGTAGAGGTTCTTGGGATTGCACTTCCACATATCTTCTATGTACCGTAATGCCCACTTCCCTACGACAAGTTGATTATCATTTTGAGTCATGGACTTTAGATATGGACACGACTTATACTTATGTTGATTAGCATGATGTTTTGTGACTAGATGCATTTGGATTATGATTGGATTTTGTTTTCGATGAGGATCTACGCCGACTCATGGACAGACTATTGGATACCGATATTATTTTTATATGGATATATGGCATGTGTTCTAACATTGGATTTCTTTACTCTAATTTTGGATGATGATGAAATGCATAATTAAGTTGTGATTTAGACCTAGAAATGATGATTGATTGAATTACGTATAGATGTTAATAAATTTCATGCATATGGTTATTTTGGATATTTTGACATGGCCGTAAGGCCGAAGAGGGTATTTTGCATTTTGCAGGAAACACAGCATGATCACAACCATGAGGGGGATTGGGGACCAAACACAACAGGATGTCGGGTGGTTACAACATTGGTCGTCAAGGCAACTTGTAAATTGTATTGTGTTAACTTTGTTCTTGTATGTGTTGAGAAAATTTTCATGAGGGGGTAATGTTCTAATGTGACCATGGGGTTGAGAATTTTATTTAATTGTTTTATTTACTTTAGTAGGTGATTTCATTTGGGATGTCTTTCTTTTATTACTTTTGCTAAGTATGTTTAGATTAATTTTAATATCTTGTTTTAGTTTTAAGATTTGGGGGAAGTCAAGTGGGTGTAATAAATTTTGTTGGTTGGCTCCTTGAGCCATGTGTTGTCTCTTGTATTGAATGCTTATTTTGAGTGTTGACCACTCCAAATCTCTTGAAAACTCGAATTTGAGTTTGAGGGCAATTTTGGGGGACTTGTGGGACAAGTTAAACTTGTCCCACACTTCCCAAAACCCCTTACCAACCATATCTATGGGTTGGGAAGCCCAAAAGAGGATTATTTATTGTTTTGGGAAGTGAATTATGACTTGGAGTGCACTTTTTCTTCATTTTGCATTTATTTGTGCCTTAAGGCACATGGGAAGGGATGGTTGTGGAAGAGAGTGGTCATTCAACCCAACCACCCATTTATGGTGTTTTGGGATTTGAGTTGACTAAAAGGAGGTGGTCTTGAGGATGTGTGATGTGGCATCCAACTAGGAGCCACATCACCCTCACTCTTCCTTTTGTCTATTTATTGAAACTTCCTCTATTGTGGAGGGGGTTGGAGTTTTCTTTGGTGGAAAGTTCTTTTGTTATTTTGGGAGAGAGGAGAGATTTTGGGAGAAAGAAAAAAAGAAGCTTGGATTGCATGCTTGCATTGCTTTGGAGGGAGCTTGGAAAAAGCTTCTTGGATTAGGCTTCTCCAATGGAGAGGTAGGAAAACTTCTCTTTTGTGCTTTCTTTTGTTATTGCTTTGAGCTTAAAATTGAAGAAAATGCATGTTGTTGTTGTATATTGTGAAAAATGGATTTGAATGCTTTTGTGTAGTATGGGAGAGGTCTATGGGAATACTCATGAGGGAGGCAAAAGATTAGATTAGGATATTGTGGAGGGAGTTTGAGAGGGATGCCCATCTTGGGTAAGAATGTTTACATTCTACCTTGTTTTTGAGGGAGCTATAAGAGGAGGGAGGCATAAGAGTATGGGAGGTAAAAGGGGTACTTGAGGGAGGCATAAGAGTTATAGGGGCTTGTGTTTTATTGTGGAGGGTTTTGGATGGGCATCTCATCTCAATTGGGAGACATAAGGATACCATTCCCATAGTTCCTTCTCTTGATTGGCTTGAATGAAAGCCTTTTGTGCAAAATATTGTGTTATTGTGTTTCCTTGTTGTTTTCTCTTTTACCTTGAATGTTGTGAATGAAACTTGTATTGTGGAAGCATGTATTGTTGCCTTGAGTTGGAGACCACCCTTCATTGTGTTGTGTTTGGGGCTCGGGGGTCAATGGAGGAGATCGCTTCTCTTCTCCATTGAATTTTGGTTGGGAGGAGAGTGTTGCCTCTCCCCTATTTTGGTTGTGAATGAACTACTTGGAACTTGGAGCATGGATGAAGAGCACTTTGGAGCTTGTGGAGACTCTTTCCATTACCTTACATACCTTATTTTGTTGTAAATTTGTAAGAGAAAGAGAGTTGTATTATTTTGTTTTTCATTCAAAAAAATGGACATTGTAATCTATATTGCATCAAGAGTCACTTGGTTGAGTGTAGCATTTTACTTGCAAGATGTATATTATTGAAATGATTGTAAGATAATAAAGGAATAAAGTGTACAAGGAAGTCTGTGATAAATTTGTGAAAATACTAATGGGGAAAAAAGTTGTCAATACTACATTGTGAATTGTTGTTTTATTTCATTGTATTAATTAAATAGTATGTGTTACAAAGGTTAGCTTCCTTTTGTTGATAGATAGAAATTGAATACCATCACTTTCAATTTGGACAATAAATAGTTAAAATACTAGATTATAGTAAATATTTCTCATTTTTAGAACTCATTACAAGCTATATGCAACCTTGTTGGTGAAATGAAACTTTCTTGTGTCTACCTTATATACAATGGTTATCAATTTGTGGGAAACACAAAAAAAAAAAAAAAAAAAAAAAAGAGATTTAAACTAACTATAACCTCTTAATATTTCCTTCTATGTTTATTTTGGTAAAAATGGTAAAATTCCATACTCTCCATAATGAAAATGTTTTAATAATGATTAAGATAGGTTAAAAAAAAATAAATAAATAGATATATATGTGTATATATTAATAGTATTAAACTAAGTTATCCTCTTAATTATTTTCAAAAAGAAATGTTGTTGATGCCATACACACACACACACACACACACACACACACAGATATATATATATATATATATATATATATATATATATATACATATAAAAGTATATACTTATATACGTTTTCACAAAAAGGAAATACTTTTTAAACTATTAAAAGTTTTAAGCAAAATGAAAAAAATAAGGGGCGCGGCTGTTCTTTGTTTACGAGATCCGGGGTGGGGGGAAGGGCGCCCCCCATCCCCACCCCATATTGGTATATGGGTTGGGGATGGGGTGGCGCCCCTCCCCACTTCCTTTACCTACAATACCACGGTGCGGAAAACCAAACCAACAAAAAAAAAAAAGAAAGGAAAACGGCCCGCGCGTGGCCATACCAACAAAAGCGCGCTTTGTGTGCGCGGCTGCCATTTCGGCCTCCTACGGCCACACAGTCATTTATCTTTCTCTCGATATATATATATACATATATGTATATATACATAAATCCGGCACCTGGCTTGGGAAAATACAAACAATCCATCCAAAACCAAGGCTAGATCTTTAATGAAAAAGCTCCTCCATTAAAACTTGTACAAAAAAAATTGTTGAGGGAGTCCCATGGTTGTGATGACCTCCATGGATGGAGCTTCTTCCTCTCTCTCCCTTAACCTGCAAAACAAAGAACAAAAGAAATGAGGGCTTTAGATGTAGGAAAGAAAATAAAACTAATTAAGATAAAAAAGAAATATACATAAGGAAATCCATAAGGATATCTAGGGTTTCCTTGCCCAACCTAGATCTAAGGGTGGGAAGAGATTTGATCCAGGGTGGAGGTTATATCCTACACACTTAAGTGATGGGTTCTTTTGGTGGGAATTAAAAGAATAAATAGAAATAGAAAGGGGAAAGAATTTGGCAAAAATAGAGTGTGCTGACCCCCCTTCTAGCAAGCAATTAACAGTATAAGCTTATGACCTTGAGTTACAAGGTGTGAATCTCATTTTATTATAATTTTGTTTTAAATAAAAGAAAGATGGGGTTTTAATCTTTATAAGGGTCCTAAATTAATTCCTCTTGTAAAATGAGTCTAAACAAAAAAAAAAAAAAAAATTATTTCATAATTTTTCTCTCTCTAAACCTGTTTCGTTTGGTCTTCATGCGAGTAGTTTTTCGGGCGTTACATTTTGGTATCAGAGCCGGGGTTTGAAGCTTGGACCCTTGGGCACACGCAGAACATATGAAACAGAAACATTTAACTTAGCACAGAACCGATTCTTTTAAAATATGAAACTACAATGTTGATAATTATAGAAAACAATAAATTTAGAAAAGCTGACACAAGACCTGGAACAACGAACTAACTCTCGCCTTGATCTATGCAGGAGGCACAGATTGGGTGAGGGGTCTCTTCATATAGACCTAGACATACCACCACCGAGTAGATCCGTGCAGCTCTCTCCTACCTCGGATCTTGCGGACACTCCAGGATGTCAATGCCGGCTTATACGCGGAGAGCCCTTGAGAGGACGACTTGCTAGACCTAGTTTGGAGCCTTCAGTAGATGCCTAGGCATCCCCTCAACATAGCGAGGAGCACAGAGAAAAGAACTTCCGCGCAGAGTCGGTTAGGGTAGAGTCACCACAGAGGGGATATGGGGACAGGATCTCAGGACATAGGGATAGGTCTCGGAGCCTAGACAGAGGGAGGAGCAGACAGAGAGACCTAGGATTCCTACTACATCAGCTTCGAGACCATATCCGGGAGATCCCGAAGCTGTGACCATCTCGATATTCGGGTGATATAGGTGGTTTTCGAGGCGAGGCTGGTTGGTGAGCTTGAGCGGATGCTTGAAGCTCTGCCCTATAGTAGTAACACGAAGCTCGTGTAGCGATTCACCTTCTGAGGGATGGAGCAGGAGTCTGGTGGAGGACCGAGGAGCAGAAGCTCCATGTCGACTCGAGACGGTTACCTGGGAGTTGTTTGAGGAGCGGTTCAGGAGTAGGTATTTACCCAGGAGGTTTATTCAGCAGCGGATAGATGAGTTTCATGACCTCCGTCGAGATCGATGGCGATAGCAGTAGTGAGAGTCGATTTCTTGACCTACTCCCGATGACGTCGACTACATGCGGGATGAGAAGGTGCAGATTCACGAGTTCATCCGGGCACTCGAACTTGGATTTAAGCCGGTGCGGTGCGCATTCATTGCCTTACGAGACATTAGCGAGGCCATGGAGAAGGCCTATATTACGAGAGAGACACGGGGAAGGCGCAGGTAGGCTAGAGATAGAGTTGAGCCGTATCTAGCGGATGGGGATAATAGGTCGAAGGGTCAGCTCCTCCTCCACGGGGTGGACAGAGTTCGAGGCAAGCTTCTTTCGAGCCACCACAGCGGCGGCGGCAAAGAAGCAACATCGACCCACCCACCTTACCGACCTCCTCGGAGATTCGATGCACAGAGAGGATGTAGTATGGGGCCTCCTCCTAGGGGTCCCATCAGACACAGGTGCACCGAGAGCTCGGTCGGTAGGAGCTCATCGGCGAGACCTCAGCCAATCCATAGCTGGATCATCGGGATCGCATCTCGGTCATCTAGAGTACTTAGTTTGGAGTCGCTTCACACTAGAGAGGATCGGGCGGTTGTTATGGTTGTGGTGTCGTTGGACATATTTGGAGAGATTGCCCACTTAACCCTACGAGGGTAAGACACGAGCTCGAGCCTCTTGTGGGAGATATGGCACGGAGTCATCGGATTTACGCAGCGGTCGAGAACCGCTAAGGTGAGCATCGAGCACCTTTGTGATTGAGGCGACAGTAGTATTGGTGGTATTTCCACCTCTATATTATTTGATTCCTGGTTCTTCTAATTCATTCATTGCACCATCCTTAGTAGAGCGTTGTAAGGTGGTGGCGGTTAGCGAGGTAGCCGTAGTTGGGACTTTGAGATGGCTTCGGAGCCAAGATTTGTAGACTCCTTAGTCGAGGAGTGTGTAGTGGATTTGGGACCCTTCACCACTACTTCGGATCTTAGGATCCTTCCATTAGGATCTTATGGCATCATTTTAGGCATGGATTGGTTGTCCCACACGAGCTAGAGTGGTGTTACCATAAGACTATTGCTTGCACAGATGATCTTGGGGTGGAGTTAGTGATATCGGGGTTAAGAGACCCGTTTCTATTCGCACCATCTCCGCTATGCAGCTTAAGCGGTGTGTGCGACAGGGTTGCCGGTTGTATCTTTATTCTGATTAGTGACAGATCGAGAGGATGAGTCGGGGGACCTTCCCTCGATGATCATCCCATCCTATCGGAGTTCACCGATGTGTTTCGAGGGAGCTTCCAGGATTACCTCCCCCGTGAGATCGACTTTCATATAGATCTAGTTAGGGCTCGAGCCTATCTCACGAGCACCCTACTGGGATGACTACACACGAGTTATGTGAGCTCAAGTTACGACTTGAGGGCCTTACGGAGAAAGGCCTAATTCGTCCTAGTGTATCCCCTTGGGGTGCACCGATTATCTTCGTGAAGAAGAAAGATGGATCTCTTCGGCCGTGTATTGATTACGGGCAATTTGAATAAAGTAACGATCAAGAATCGTTACCCCCTTCCACGCATTGACGATTTGTTTGATCGGATGAAGGGGCTACCGTTTTCTCAAGATAGATCTTAAGTTAGGGTACCATCGGCTCGGGGATTGCGGAGTCGGATATCCACAAGACGACTTTCCGCCACGAGATATGGCCACTACAAGTTCACAATGGTACCTTTTGGTTTAACGAATGCCCCATGAGGTGTTTATAAGTTTGATGAATGGGGTATTCAGGACCTTCCTTGATCGTTTCGTGCTCATTTTTCTTGATGACATTCGATTTACTCACGCACACGTGAGGAGCACGAGCACCTTCGCCGCGGGTTCTTCGGTGTCTTCGCGAGCGAGTGCACGTGCGAGAACTTGGAGAAGTGTGCGTTCTTTCACATGAGGTGCGATATTTGGGCCACGTTATTTCGGGAAGGTATCGCAGTTGATCCTTCCAAGATTGAGCCGTCGTGGATTGGCAAACCCACTAGTGTGACCGAGGTGCGTAGTTTCATGGGACTAGCGAGGTTCTTATAGGAGGTTTGTTCGGGACTTCTCTCGGATTGCGCACCCCATCACTTCTCTTGGCGGAAAGGGAAGAAGTTTGTATGGACAGATAGATGTGAGCAGGCCTTGATTACTCAAGGAGTGCCTTACGAGACCACCTATCCTTGCAGTGCGATCCTCATGGAGAGTTTTTGTATGCACGAGATGCTTCTTGGCGGGACTTGGAGGAGTGCTAATGCGGGGAGAGGGTAGGGTAGTTGCCTTTGAGTCTCACAAACTCAAAGATTATGAGCTCGGTTATCCGACCCATGACCTTGAGCTTGTAGCAGTGGTACATGCTTTAGTACAGTGGAGACATTTTCTTCTTGGCCGGAGATTTACACTCAAGGCTGATCACTTGAGTCTTCGCCACCTCTTCACATGACCCAATCTCAATGCACGTCAGCGGCGTTGGATGGAGTTACTTTGTGAGTATGACATGGAGATCAAGAATGTGAAAGGGAAGGAGAATGTGGTGGCGGATGCCTTGAGTAGACGGAGACATGTGGCTATGTGCAACGCCCGTGAATCGAGGACTTCAGTTCGAGGAAGGAAAGAAAGCTAGGCATGAAACACTTCCTCTTCTTTCGACGACAAAAAAAAAATTCTACCTGGCAACGTGTTACCTTCTTAGAGGAAAAAAATTTCCAAATAACAATAAAAATGCCATAATAAATATTCCTTATAGCCTCTCGGTCAATGTCATGAACCTTCGTGCGAGTGTATTTTCCTTTGGAGTCGATAGAATTATCAAAGTTCTTCTTTTGAATCTCTTGGTCATCGTTTTGATCTGCGCTTTGGGGTGAGATGTTCAACATTGAGAAAAAAAAAGAAGGAATTGTGTTTTTAGGGAAATGGTTCTCATTTTATATTCTATGCATCCACATTGTTAGCTTGTGTTCGCGATAAGATCGTGCCCCTTCTACACACATTCCTTGCATGAACTAGAAAGTTATAGTTTTCATTGTCTTGGTGTCAGTACGTGGAGAATTATACATATATCTAGTTTATCACGTGCTTTCTTGGCAATGCGTAGTAGCTTGGTGGATGTATTTATTTGCTTGACCAAATTGAAAGAGAGGGGAAAGTTTTTCAGAGTATTGAAAGCAGGTGGGTGAGAGTCGGTTCGATGCGCGGGGGCACTCCAGGTGCTGTCACACCGTCTCACCAAATGCTTCTAACCACACAATGCTAGTCCAGCACACCTCTGCCTCTGCACGTTGTACCTCGTGGAGTGTAGAAATGAATTTATCCTAGAAGGCGATCTTGTGAGGAGGTGTTCGGATTGGCGGCAGCTACGAGCGGAAAGTAAACGTACCTCGAGAAAACCAAAGTGGCCTCGAGAGAGTTTTGTGCGGCTATGCCATAGGGCGAACCCAAGAAGCCATGGGTGTCGATCCCGATGTTACTGTTACAGTTGCACATGACCACGACCATGATCGGGCTGTTGCAAAATCTCCGCCGTGGTAGAAGAACGGGATACGATTTTGGTCGAAGCTGTCTCGCCTTTCTTTTTGGAAGTCACCTCTGTCCAGTGGGCGGATCTCGGCTAGAAGAAGCCGATCAAATCTTGAGGAAGGTTTTCTGGTGAGTGCCGAGATCGTGTTCACTCATGTTTCTTTTCTTTGTCCGGAAGTTTTGTTTCCAGCGCCTTGCCATGGGTTTATTATGGCGGTTCGAGATGAAGGCTGCAAGTTAGGGAGGTAGGCGTGTTACCTCCACGTTCTTTGGGTGCGGTATGGTGTGTTCTTGATGGGGAACCCACAACGAACAACTCCGCATTATTTGCCCGAGCGGCGGAGTTTTTCGTGAGGCGAAGCCGTTTGAGCGCTCCAACAAGCAGTTTGTCCGACTATGTTGTTTTCTGAGTTTTGAACGCATTTTCAATTCGGGATTTCTCCTTCAAGATAGTTTTTATCAAAATCGATTAAGTGACAGTGTGGGTGTTACCAGGAGACCCGATGAAATTTATTACAAAGATTCTCTGTGGAGACCTTGCTGCTCGATGTAACTCATGGGAGAGAATCCCATATGCGTGGATCTGTATCTTATCAGAATATTCATGAAGCACATTTTGCTTTGCAATTATATGAGCATCTTCTTAGAGTCACTATATTAGCAGGCAATAAAATGGTGCATGCTTTTGTGTAAGGGACAGATCACACCCACGGGCAGGAGATCTATGCAATGTTGGAGGTTTTCTTGCTATGTCCAGGGCCCTAGGAGACAGATTCTTGAAACGGTACGTGATATCTGAACCTGAAGTAACATGTGTAGATCGGACACATGAAGATGAGTGCCTCATCCTAGCTAGTGATGGTCTATGGGATGTTCTGTCAAACGTTTCTGCCTGTGAAGTTGCTAGAAAATGTCTGGCTGGCTATAGACCTCATTGCTCAAAGGGTATTACAAAATATAATCCTATAGGTTCACATCTGCTCTTCTTACCAAATTGGCTTTGGGATGGAGAAGTGGTGACAAGAGTTCTTCACCCCTTTCCGAGGCATCTAGGAAGACTGAGGAGTCGAATGAAGAACCATTCTCAAAGACATCGGATCAGGAGTCAGAGTCTCCGACAGAATCCCATGAACAAGCATCTCCCATTACGGTAGAGAACTTAGCTTCTGGTATTAATGTTAGAGATTCTATTTTGCAAAATGCAGTTTCCCAAACTGAGCCATCAAAGCAAGATCCAGTTGTACAGTTGGAATCTCAGTATTCGATTGTCAAAACTGCTCCAAGCTATGCAAGTGTTGGTTTGTGCCTCGATTAGCCATTATCCTTCATATGAACCTGCTTTGACCAGCCCACATGATGTTTCTCGTCAACCGAGCATTGTGATGCAGCAAATGTATGATCACATATGGCTGGAATTGCACCCAGTACCATGTCTTTCCCACATCAGCAAATGCAGTTGTTTCCCCAGTGATGAAGGAAAAGGTTGTGCATCATCACGGTAGATGCCTACCCGAACCAGGGCGTGGTGTAACCTTTGTGTCTCGTGTCAGAGCTTCAAATCATGGGGTTGGTTTGTAGCTATTTTCACCTGCGTGAATGTGGGGTGGCACGAGCTCGTGAGCACTTTGGGTTAAGGGCAAGCAGCGGCTTTGAGACAATCTTTTACTTATGGTGATGGCGTTCTAAACCAGGCATGTTAAGACTAGCCCCTGAAATATTTTGCTTTCTTTTTTCAACTTCATGAAATAAATGATCTACTACCTGAAATGACGCTTTAATATGGAATGTTGTGTTTGATTCTATCGATTGTCCTTGATTGCATTGGTTTCTTTATTTTCCTGTTTTCCTTCTCCTGAATCGTTGTTCCTTTCATGATTGGTTTGCATAGGGGAAAATTGTTGTTATCTTTACTTTGTTATAATTATATGGCTGAGAACAATGTTGTACTTGCTTTGTTTCTTTTGGATCAAATCATCTGAAATGGAAAGAGACATTCTTATGAAACATGGAAGTTTAAAAAAATAAAATGTTACCTTTCAAAATGTTTGATTATGGCTACCCTAAGCGATATCAAATCAATAAAGGCTCATAAATGTTTGGGTCTGATTTCTGCTCGATAGTAGATACTTCTTGCTTTTGCTTCCTTAGGGGGTTGCCTTCATTAGTACTGCTGCCCCACTCGAATGCTTCTTTCCTCTTTGGCTTGTTCCCTTGCTTGTGCCTGACAAGATAGTTATCACCTTTCAGATCTTCTGAGTGTAGACTTACCGCTGGATAAAACAAAAATGCATGTATATTTCTTTTGCGGTGTTTTATCATCATTGATAAGGAGTATCAAAAATATAGAAATCTGGGTCCTTATCTAGAGTGGCTCTTGTTTTTTTAGTTGTAACACTACTCCTTGAATTACCTTTCTATTGAATGTAATTTGTGCGTAAGTGAGAGTCCTCCAAATGAATTGATATTGTACAACTCTTTACACATAAGTGTTATATTGTCTTGGATAGTAGTATGTATGTTATTTATGAAGTTTACGAAGGAAGCTTGTTAAGGCTTTCCATTTAAAAGTTGTCATACTTGCCTACCTAGAGTGTAGCTTACTTGTGAGCTATTTTGTTTATTACTCGTTTCCTAATAAGGCTTGCGGCTTGTGGTTTCTTCATTAATATATTCTGGTATCAGACATTAGGAAGGAAAGAAGGAAATTTCATGATTGTCCTCAATGCCCGAAAGTAGATCAATGGGATTCAGGATACAACCTTTAGCAATAGTAAGTTCTAGGTAGAGAGAATCCTAGTTGCAAACAAAAGAAATTAGAGAGAATCCTAGTTGTTAACGTTTATTACTTTTAAAAGACCTTGTAAGGAAGAGGCGGTAGACCTCTTGTTTAGATTGTAACGATGGAATGTTCCTTCGGGGTCACGTATCCCTTTATTACAATGAAACATCCTCCTGGAAGGACTGGGTAACTATGTTTTGTTTCGCATCTTGTTCGTAACTAGTATGTCTTTGACTCTCAAGTTTTTCCTTCCCTTTTATGGTGGATGGTTTGAATATTAGATTTAAGTCACGTAATCCATACGGTTGCATGATCAAATTTCTCTATACTATTGACCTTTCATTACTATCCCATGAGTTCTTGGATTGTTTCTTTGTTTTGTGATATACTGCTAGTTGGAATGTTTGACTTCCTCATTGTTGGCTGGTGTAGATCCTTACCTCGTGTGAAAAGTAGATTATTGGTTTGTGCTTTGATCCTTTCATGAAGTAGAACATTCCTTTCATGTCAATTGTTAAATGTTAGCTTATTATTTCAATGTATAGACTTAACATGCTCGGTTCTAACCGGCGGACTCTAGTTAATATTTGTGCGAGATGGATTATGCGAGTAGACTAGAAGAAAAGAGTGTAAAAGTTTCATCTGTACCATTATGAAGTTCCTTGCAAAAATGTCCAATGTTTTGTAAATTGTGTAACATTGCTTGTAAAGAGAGTTGATATGACCTATTGCCTTGTATTGTTTGATAATGGTGAAATAAAGTGTCTTGTTCTTGTGTAGTTAAGCTTGAAATTATCCTTGTGAGAAATGGCTTTCAATCTTTACATTGATATGAGTATTGTAAAACTTTGATCTTGAGAATAAATTGTTAAGTTAAATCTTTCTAAGACTTAGCGACAATATTTTATAAGTAAAGTAAAATGAGTCGGTTAACCCTTAAAGAAGCTAAACAAAAATAATAATTTTATATTCAACAAATAAATGTAAAGGTGATCTATTTGAAACCAAATACTTCCATGAGTGATCAAAATGAAAACATCCTTTGTGAAGTAAACAATTATAAATTGATACCCCTAGCTAAACTAGCGAACACTATCCCTTTGGGGTGAACTCTTAAACAAGCTTAAAGGAAAACAATGGTTAGTTCTTGGAAGATATTAAGATTTAGTAAGTAGGAGAAGACTTTAAGTGAACTACTCTTCAGTGTATAAGAAATGAACTCGGTTGGTGAGATGAATTTGTGCAAACCATATATTGATTCCTTCAAAACTTAAGTCATGAGCTAAAGGGTGTCTTACCAAAATAAATAAACCTAACCATTTCTTCTTGTGGCTTGCCCTAGCCGTGAGTGAGTGTGTCATGTGGATTGGAATTTCATGTTTTCTTGTCAAAAGAAAAATAAATTGTCCTTGATAAGTGTGAGCGTTTCCATCTTGACCTTGTGGTCTTCCTCGTAACAAATGATTCCAAGTGTTGGTTGTAACCTTGTGACGACATGTTGTGTCGTGTTGAGTCAAAGTAAGTCAAAAAAAAAAGTTATCCCGTATTTCTTTGTGTTGTTCTTGTGTTGGTATTTTTGGTGCGTTACACTTTGGTATCGGGCGTAGGTTCATGCTCTCAAACCTATGGGCCGGATTGGTGTTGTATGGTGATGTTGCATGGTGGTGGTGGTGTTACGCATGATGATACTGATGATGATGATGATGTTGCATGATGATGATTTATATTGGAAGAGTAATGTGCTTTAAGCGTGATGTGATTATTGTCGTAATTGTGATATTGTGAACGCACGTGATGTGTATGTCACTCAGTGCGTATTTGTCATCATGTTGATGTGTTGGGGATGAGAGTATTCTCTCTCCTTCTTGTGGATTCTAAGAAGAATTCACGTGTAAATTATTGTTTGTGATGTGTGAAAAGAATTCTAATGTGGATGACGTAGTGTTGGAGCATTGTGGCATATTGTGATATGTGGGTGTATCAATGTGTTGTATGACTAGTTGATGTTAAAAGAAATGAGTTGTATCATGATGTTTTTACCATGTTCTGAAGAAATGTGTGTACTACCTTGTTATGAAGTAATTATTGTTATGTTGTGATGTTATTATGTTCATCGTATATGAGTTGTGTAATAGGTAATGCCTCATGTCGTGAATTAGGGTCATACGGTGAGTGTATGAACCCTATCGTATTGTGATTGCACTTTGGGTGCAGAATGTAGTAAAGTGATGTATTGTGCCCTGTGAATGTATAATTGTGATCTACCCCGTATACCTACCATACGTGAGACGTTATGGTAGCTATGTGTGTACCACCATGGTGTTAGTGATATAGTTACATGTTATGTTGTGAGCCTTACACTAACCGACCACCGAGGGAGATCGGTAGAAGTGTATGTTGAGAGTGAGGAATGGTGTACCATGGGTCAATAACTCGAGTCAAAACTTGGTTTAGTAGATTACATGTGACTCTTTCCTCTCTCCCTATGTGGTTGTATGTATGCAACCTTAGTGTATCTATGACTATGTTTAGCCTTGTCGAGGAGGGTGGCGGGATTGATATATATATTTTACGAGTGAGGCTCGATGTTCGAAGTGCCCCGCTGACTCGTTGAGTACCCCTTTGGTGGCCAGATAAGGCCACACAGTTATCGTAATGTGACATTATTATAAGTTGATTTTATTCGTAAATTGAGCTTTTACTTTATTTTTGCAAGGACCAGCATCTTTTCTTGATTGCAATGCTTTACAATTTTGGGCATTTCCTTGGTTTGTGGCACTAACATGGGGATTTCGATACTAACTTTGGCTATTTGGCCATTTATTTTAGCTTGATTTGGGGTCTTCTTTTAAATTTGGAATTTTTACCGCCTTGCCCAAGGCTTGTACTTTGCCACTTGGCACTTTGACTGGATTGTTGTGCTGGTTCTAATGTCGTGATGTGTGGAATAGGGTCATGGGATGCACCATGGATTGGTTGGACCTATGGACCCGCTTCGTTGTATGGGGAGTACGCCCCGGGGTACATATGACTAGCGGGTTATGGAGAACTACGCGTCATTATGTCACTTGGGTTAGGAGTGTCCAAACTCGTGTGTCTTTTGACCATGGGGACAACCGGCCTCCTTGAGGGAGGCAAAAGAGAGTTTGAAGGAGGCATAAGAGTTTGAGGAGGCATAAGAGACTTGAGGGAGGCATAAGAGTTTGAGGAGGCATAAGAGACTTGAGGAGGCATAAGAGTTTGAGGGAGGCATAAGAGACTTGAGGGAGGCATAAGAGTTTGAGGAGGCTTATGATATTTGTCTGTATGGTTGATGTTTAGGGATATATGTTGAGTTATTGTGTTGTTTGGTAGTGGTCTTTTGTTGTGTGTGTTACTCATGTCACATGGTTATGTGTTGTGATGTTGTGGACATGTCATTGATTCCCTTGTGGACACTATGTACACATAGCATGATTTGTTGTTATATGAGTCCTTCATTGATGCAAATTGAGGAAATGTCCGGTGGATTGTAGTACTCTTTTGGTTGAGTATTTGGTATATCGAGTCATTAATGTGTGATGAGTACCTAGGTTATGGGAAGTGTGCCTATTCTATTACGTATTTGTGTAACCTTTATGTGGTGTAATACAATCTTGAAGTATATACTTGTGTACTTGTGAATTTGTAGGGTCTTGTGAACTGACGATAAGGTGTTGTGTTAGCGATTCATGTTGGGCACCCACAATAAAGAATAAATCAAAACTCTTCAATGATAAAATTTTAAAAGGAATTAAACTAAGAATAATGTTAACGGAAAGAGACTAATGAAAATAACAAACAAGAAAGAACTGCCGATCTTCACGAGAACATTTAAAGTTAAAATTTCTACCAAATGTTTCTAAGGCTACCTCAGTGGCCATGCTTTAATCAGCTAGATTTTAAACCATAGGGTGTACTTTCTCCTGTACCTGTTCTTGGTTGCGAACCATTTCTTTTCCGTTGTATTATGTCGCATCGAGGATGATGCTTTCTTAAGGGGAGGAGAATGTAACGCCCCGTGCATCGAGGACTTCCTTTGGCGAGGAAGGAAAGAAAGCTAGGCATGAAACACTTCCTCTTCTTTCGACGACAAAAATTTTTTTCTACTTGGCAACGTGTTACCTTCTTAGAGGAAAACAATTTCCAAATAACAATAAAAATGCCATAATAAATATTCCTTATAGCCTCTGGTCAATGCATGAACCTTCGTACAGTGTATTTTCCTTTGGAGTCGATAGAATTATCCAAGTTCTTCTTTTGAATCTCTTGGTCATCGTTTTTGATCTGCGCTTTGGGGTGAGATGTTCAACATTGAGAAAAAAAAAAAAAAGGGGAATTGTGTTTTTAGGGAAATGGTTCTCATTTTATATTCTATGCATCCACATTGTTAGCTTGTGTTCTGCCAATAAGATCGTGCCCCTTCTACACATTCCTTGCATGAACTAGAAAGTTATAGTTTTCATTGTCTTGGTGTCTGTACGTGGAGAATTATACATATATCTAGTTTATCACGTGCTTTCTTGGCAATGCGTAGTAGCTTGGTGGATGTATTTATTTGCTTGACCAAATTGAAAGAGAGGGGAAAGTTTTTCAGAGTATTGGCGGGTGGGTGAGAGTCGGTTCGATGCCGGTGTGGGGGCACTCCGGTGGCATCACCGTCTCACCAAATGCTTCTAACCACACAATGCTAGTCCAGCATGCCTCTGCCTCTGCCTCTGCCTGTACCTCGTGGAGTGTAGAAATGAATTTATCTAGGGCGATCTTTGTGAGGAGGTGTTCGGATTGGCAAGGCAGCTACGAGTGCGAGAAAATAAACGTACCTCGGAAAACCCGGTGGCCGAGAGAGTTTTTTGTGGCAATGCTGCTGCCATAGAGGCGAACCCAAGAAGCCATGGGTGTCGATCACGATGTTACATACGGTTGCACGACGACCACACCATGATATGATTTGGCTATTGCAAAATCTTGCATTTGTGGTAGAAGAGCGGGATACGATTTTGGTCGAGCCGTCTCGCCTTTCTTTTTGGGAAGTCGCCTCTGTCCAGGTGGCAGATCTCGGCTAGAAGAAGCCGATCAAATCTTGAGGAAGGTTTTGCTGGTGAGGCTGAGATCGTGTTCACTACTGTTTTCTTTTGCTGTCCGGAAGTTTTGTTTCCAGCGCCTTGCCATGGGTTTGTTATGGCGGTTCAGATGAAGCTGCAAGTTAGGGAGGTAGGCGTGTTACCTCCACGTTCTTTGGGTGCGGTATGGTGTGTTCTTGATGGGGAACCCACAACGAACAACCTACACAGTTATTTGCCAGGCGGCAGGAGTTTTTCTGTGAGGCAGAAGCCGTTTGAGCGCTCCAACAAGCAGTTTGTCCGACTATGTTGTTTTCTGTTCAGTTTTGAACGCATTTTCAATTCGGGATTTCTCCTTCAAGATAGTTTTTATCAAAATCGATTAAGTGACAGTGTGGGTGTTACCAGGAGACCCGATGAAATTTATTACAAAGATTCTCTGTGGAGACCTTACTTGCTTTCGATGTAACTCATGGGAGAGAATCCCATATGCGTGGATCTGTATCTTATCAGAATATTCATGAAGCACATTTTGCTTTGCAATTATATGAGCATCTTCTTAGAGTCACTATATTAGCAGGCAATAAAATGGTGCATGCTTTTGTGTAAGGGACAGATCACACCCACGGGCAGGAGATCTATGCAATGTTGGAGGTTTTCTTGCTATGTCCAGGGCCCTAGGAGACAGATTCTTGAAACGGTACGTGATATCTGAACCTGAAGTAACATGTGTAGATCGGACACATGAAGATGAGTGCCTCATCCTAGCTAGTGATGGTCTATGGGATGTTACGTCAAGCGTTTACTGCTGTGAAGTTCTTTAGAAAATGTACAGGCCGGGCTATAGACCTCATTGCTCAAAGGGTATTTCAAAATATAATCCTATAGGTTCCACATCTGCTCTTCTTACCAAATTGGCTTTGGGATGGAGAGGTGGTGACAAGAGTTCTTCACCCCTTTCCGAGGCATCTAGGAAGACTGAGGAGTCGAATGAAGAACCATTCTCAAAGACATCGGATCAGGAGTCAGAGTCTCCGACAGAATCCCATGAACAAGCATCTCCCATTACGGTAGAGAACTTAGCTTCTAGTATTAATGTTAGAGATTCTATTTTGCAAAATGTAGTTTCCCAAACTGAGCCATCAAAGCAAGATCCAGTTGTACAGTTGGAATCTCAGTATTCGATTGTCAAAACTACTCCAAGCTATGCAAGTGTTGGTTTTGTGCCTCAGATTAGCCATTATCCTTCATATGAACTGCTTTATCCCCACACATGATGTTTCTCGTCAACCGAGCATTGTGATGCAGCAAATGTATGATCACAAATGGTTGGAATTGCACCCATGCCATGTCTTTCCCACATCAGCAAATGCGATTGTTTCCCCAAGGCGATGAAGGAAAAGGTTGTGCATCATCACGGTAGATGCCTACCCGAACCGGGAGCGTGGTGTAACCTTTGTGTCTCGTGTCAGAGCTTCAAATCATGGGGTTGGTTTGTAGCTATTTTCACCTGCGTGAATGTGGGGCTAGCACGAGCTTGCGCAGAGCACTTTGGGTTAAGGGCAAGCAGCGGCTTTGAGACAATCTTTTACTTATGGTGATGGCGTTCTAAACCGGGCATGTTAAGACTAGCCCACACTGAAATATTTTGCTTTCTTTTTCAACTTCATGAAATAAATGATCTACTACACCGAAATGACGCTTTAATATGGAATGTTGTGTTTGATTCTATCGATTGTCCTTGATTGCATTGGTTTCTTTATTTTCTGTTTTCCTTCTCTGAATCGTTGTTCCTTTCATGATTGGTTTGCATAGGGAAAATTGTTGTTATCTTTACTTTGTTATAATTATATGGCTGAGAACAATGTTGTACTTGCTTTGTTTCTTTTGGATCAAATCATCTGAAATGGAAAGAGACATTCTTATGAAACATGGAAGTTTAAAAAAATAAAATGTTACCTTTCAAAATGTTTGATTATGGCTACCCTAAGCGATATCAAATCAATAAAGGCTCATAAATGTTTGGGTCGATTTACGCTCGATAGTAGATACTTCTTGCTTTTGCTTCCTTAGGGGTTGCCTTCATTACTCTTTGCTGCCCACTCGAATGCTTCTTTCCTCTTTGGCTTGTTCCTTGCTTGTGCTTACAAGATAGTTATCACCTTTCGGATCTTACAGTGTAGACTTACATTGGATAAAACAAAAATGCATGTATATTTCTTTTACGGTGTTTTATCATCATTGATAAGGAGTATCAAAAATATAGAAATCAGGGTCCTTATCTAGAGTGGCTCTTGTTTTATTAGTTGTAACACTACTCCTTGAATTACCTTCTATTGAATGTAATTTGTGCGTAAGTGAGAGTCCTCTGAAATGAATTGATATTGTACAACTCTTTACACATAAGTGTTATATTGTCTTGGATAGTAGTATGTATGTTATTTATGAAGTTTACGAAGGAAGCTTGTTAAGGCTTTCCATTTAAAAGTTGTCATACTTGCCTACCTAGAGTGTAGCTTACTTGTGAGCTATTTTGTTTATTACTCGTTTCCTAATAAGGCTTGCGGCTTGTGGTTTCTTCATTAATATATTATGGTATCAGACATTAGGAAGGAAAGAAGGAAATTTCATGATTGTCCTCAATGCCCGAAAGTAGATCAATGGGATTCGAGGATATAACCTTTAGCAATAGTAAGTTCTAGGTAGAGAGAATCCTAGTTATGAAACAAAAGAAATTAGAGAGAATCCTAGTTGTTAACGTTTATTACTTTTAAAAGACCTTGTAAGGAAGAGGCGGTAGACCTCTTGTTTAGATTGTAACGATGGAATGTTTCCTTCGGGGTCACGTATCCCTTTATTGATATGAAACATCCTCCTGGAAGGACTGGGTAACTATGTTTTGTTTCGCGTCTTGTTCGTAACTAGTATGTCTTTGACTCTCAAGTTTTTCTTTCCCTTTTATGGTGGATGGTTTGAATATTAGATTTAAGTCACGTAATCCATACGGTTGCATGGTCAAAATTCTCTATACTATTGACCTTTCATTCCTATCCCATGAGTTCTTGGATTGTTTCTTTGTTTTGTGATATACTGCTAGTTGGAATGTTTGACTTCCTCATTGTTGGCTGGTGTAGATCCTTACCTCATGTGAAAAGTAGATTATTGGTTTGTGCTTTGATCCTTTCATGAAGTAGAACATTCCTTTCATGTCAATTGTTAAATGTTAGCTTATTATTTCAATGTATAGACTTAACATGCTCAGTTCTAGCGAACTGACTCTAGTTAATATTTGTGCAGATGGATTATGCGAGTAGACTAGAAGAAAAGAGTGTAAAAGTTTCATCATGTACCATTATGAAGTTCCTTGTAAAAATTTCCAATGTTTTGTAAATTGTGTAACATTGCTTGTAAAGAGAGTTGATATGACCTATTGCCTTGTATTGTTTGATAATGGTGAAATAAAGTGTCTTGTTCTTGTGTAGTTAAGCTTGAAATTATCCTTGTGAGAAATGGCTTTCAATCTTTACATTGATATGAGTATTGTAAAACTTTGATCTTGAGAATAAATTGTTAAGTTAAATCTTTCTAAGACTTAGCGACAATATTTTATAAGTAAAGTAAAATGAGTCGGTTAACCCTTAAAGAAGCTAAACAAAAATAATAATTTTATATTCAACAAATAAATGTAAAGGTGATCTATTTGAAACCAAATACTTCCATGAGTGATCAAAATGAAAACATCCTTTGTGAAGTAAACAATTATAAATTGATACCCCTAGCTAAACTAGCGAACACTATCCCTTTGGGATGAACTCTTAAACAAGCTTAAGGAAAACAATGGTTAGTTCTTGGAAGATATTAAGATTTAGTAAGTAGGAGAAGACTTTAAGTGAACTACTCTTTAGTGTATAAGAAATGAACTCGGTTGGTGAGATGAATTTGTGCAAACCATATATTGATTCCTTAAAAAACTTAAGTCATGAGCTAAAGGGTGTCTTACCAAAATAAATAAACCCTAACCATTTCTTACACGTGGCTTGCCCTAGCCGTGAGTGTGTCATGTGGATTGGAATTTCATGTTGTCTTGTCAAAAGAAAAATAAATTGTCCTTGATAAGTGTGAGCGTTTCCATGCGACCTTGTGGTCTTCCTCGTAACAAATGATTCCAGTGTTGGTTGTAACCTTGTGACGACATGTTGTGTCGTGTTGAGTCAAAGTAAGTCAAAAAAAAAAAGTTATCCCGTATTTCACTTGTGTTGTTCTTGTGTTGGTATTTTTGGTGCGTTACACTGTATGGCCACCTCGGTGGGTATAGATTTGAGGAGTAGGATCTTGCAGCGGCTTCCTCGGATAGTTTCTACCTTGCGGCGGAGCGGTGGAGTCTCGGAGACCTCTTGAGGTGAGGTTTGATGGATTTTCATTAGAGGCAGATGGTCTCCTCGGACACGAAGGTCGGATATATGTTCCCAGAGATGGAGGCTTGAGACATGACATTTTGACAGAGGCTCATCGTGCACCGTATTCACCCCATCCGGGGTGAAGAAGATGCACGCCACCTTGAGACAGCTTGTACTTTTGGAGAGTTCTTCGGAGAGACATAGCTTCTTTTGTATCCCGTTGCTTAGAGTGTCGTCAGTGAAGGCCGAGCATCGGCATCAAACTGCTTAGGAGAGTTCCGTTAGCACGAGTAAAAGTTTGCTAGGAGAGAGCCGAGCATTCTCTATCCTCATGCCATACCGAGTGGAAGTGGGACACCATCTCTATGGATTTTATTGTTGGGTTGCCGACGTCAGATACCACCACGACGCCATCATGGTCACGGTGGATAAATTGACGAAGGTAGCTCACTTTTCTCTAGTGAAGACCACCTACACGCCTAGTGCGGTAAGACGAGTATATCTGGATGAGATTGTCGGACTACATGGGATTACTGCGGAAGATCATTTGCGACCGCGACCCTTTATACACCTCCCATTTCTGGACCACCATGTAGTATGCCCTCGGGCGAGGATTAACTTGATCTGACTTATCACCCCGAGACAGGATGGGCCAGACAGACAAAGAGGGTGAATCAGTTACGGAGGACATGCTCGGGATGTACGTGATGGATCATCGGTCGAAGATGGGAGGAGTATTTGTATTTGGTGGAGTTTGCCTACAATAATAGTTTTCAGAGTTCTATAGGCATGGCTCCTTTTCGGGGATTATATGGTAGAGAGTGCGGGACACCTCTTAGTTGGGATAGGATTGAGGACAAGGTTTCCTTGGGGCGGCTTTATTACGGGACATGGAGCAGCGGGTTACCTTGATCGAGACGAGAGATTGCGGGAGGCTCGGGATGAGGCGAGAAGAAGTATGCGAGACCAACATGGGACGAGATCGCAGTTTTGAGGTAGGCACGAAGGTGTTTCTTAAGTGTCGGACCGCATAAGAGCCCTATCCGTTATGGAAGAGGTTCTAAGCTTGCTCCTAGGTTTGTGGGTCCCTTCGAGATCTTGGAGCGCCTCGGTCCCTTGGCCTATCGCCTAGCATTGCCACCTAGTTTATCACGCGTCCATGATGTATTTCACGTTTGTGCTTAGGAGATATGTTTCGATCCTTCTCATGTGCTAGATTGGACCGTATGCATTGCAGAGTGCGAGGATCAGGGCGGTGACGGTGGAGCCGTGTGAATTTTAGATCGCAGGACCACAGGGCCTTGCGGCAGAGAGATTGATCGGGTTGGGTCCAATGGGACGAGATCGATGAGACTACTGCTACTTGGGAGGATCTTTACACATCATTGCGAGCCCCGGTTTCCACACTTATTTCGAGGTGACTTCCAGGAGGAAGTCTAGTCTAAGGGAGGGATTTAATGCCCACTTCCCTACGACACTTAGTTGATTATCATTTTGAGTTATGCAGGACTTTAGATATGGACACGACTTATACTTATGTTGATTAGCATGATGTTTTGTGACTAGATGCATTTGGATTATGATTGGATTTTGTTTTCGATAGGATCTACGTTGACTCATGGACAAACTATTGGATACCGATATTATTTTTATATGGATATATGGCATGTGTTCTAACATTGAATTTCTTTACTCTAATTTTGGATGATGATGAAATGCATAATTAAGTGGTGATTTAAACCTAGAAATGATGATTGATTGAATTACGTATAGATGTTAATAAATTTCATGCATATGGTTATTACGGATATTTTGACATGGCCGTAAGGCCGAAGAGGGTATTTTGCATTTTGCGGAAACACGGCATGATCACAACCATGAGGGGATTGGGGACCAAACACAACGGGATGTCGGGTGGTTACAACATTGGTCGTCAAGGCAACTTGTAAATTGTATTGTGTTAACTTTGTTCTTGTATGTGTTGAGAAAATTTTCATGAGGAAGTCTTGTTCTAATGTGACCATGGGGTTGAGAATTTTATTTAATTGTTTTATTTACTTTAGTAGGTGATTTCATTTGGGATGTCTTTCTTTTATTACTTTTGCTAAGTAAGTTTAAATTTATTTTAATATCTTGTTTTAGTTTTAAGTTTTGGGGAAGTCAAGTGGGTGTAATAAATTTTGTTGGTTGGCTCCTTGAGCCATGTGTTTATCTCTTGTATTGAATGCTTATTTTGAGTGTTGACCACTCCAAATCTCTTGAAAACTCGAATTTGAGTTTGAGGGCAATTTTGGGGACTTGTGGGACAAGTTAAACTTGTCCCACACTTCCCAAAACCCCTACCAACCATATCTATGGGTTGGGAAGCCCAAAAAGAGGATTATTTATTGTTTTGGGAAGTGAATTATGACTTGGAGTGCACTTTTTCTTCATTTTGCATTTATTTGTGCCTTAAGGCACATGGGAAGGATGGTTGTGGAAGAGAGTGGTCATTGAGCCCAACCACCCATTTATGGTGTTTTGGGATTTGAGTTGACTAAAAGGAGGTGGTCTTGAGGATGTGTGATGTGGCATCAACTAAGAGCCACATCACCCTCACTCTTCCTTTTGTCTATTTATTGAAACTTCCTCTATTGTGGAGGGTTGGAGTTTTCTTTGGTGGGAAGTTCTTTTGTTATTTTGGGGAGAGAGGAGAGATTTTGGGAGAAAGAAAAAAAAAGAAGCTTGGACTTGCATGCTTGCATTGCTTTGGAGGGAGCTTGGAAAAAGCTTCTTGGATTAGGCTTCTCCAATGGAGAGGTAGGAAAACTTCTCTTTTGTGCTTTCTTTTGTTATTGCTTTGAGCTTAAAATTGAAGAAAATGCATGTTGTTGTTGTATATTGTGAAAAATGGATTTGAATGCTTTTGTGTAGTATAGGAGAGGTCTATGGGAATACTCATGAGGGAGGCAAAAGAGTAGATTAGGATATTGTGGAGGGAGTTTGAGAGGGATGCCCATCTTGGGTAAGAATGTTTACATTCTACCTTGTTTTTGAGGGAGCTATAAGAGGAGGGAGGCATAAGAGTATGGGAGGTAAAAGGGGTACTTGAGGGAGGCATAAGAGTTATAGGGGCTTGTGTTTTATTGTGGAGGGTTTTGGATGGGCATCTCATCTCAATTGGGAGACATAAGGAAACCATTCCCATAGTTCCTTCTTTTGATTGGCTTGAATGAAAGCCTTTTGTGCAAAATATTGTGTTATTGTGTTTCCTTGTTGTTCTCTCTTTTACCTTGAATGTTGTGAATGAAACTTGTATTGTGGAAGCATGTATTGTTGCCTTGAGTTGGAGACCACCCTTCATTGTGTTGTGTTTGGGGCTCGGGGGTCAATGGAGGAGATTGCTTCTCTTCTCCATTGAATTTTGGTTGGGAGGAGAGTGTTGCCTCTCCCCCTATTTTGGTTGTGAATGAACTACTTGGAACTTGGAGCATGGATGAAGAGCACTTTGGAGCTTGTGGAGACTCTTTCCATTACCTTACATACCTTATTTTGTTGTAAATTTGTAAAAGAAAGAGAGTTGTATTATTTTGTTTTTCATTCAAAAAAATGGACATTGTAATCTATATTGCATCGAAGAGTCACTTGGTTGAATGTAGCATTTTACTTGCAAGATGTATATTATTGAAATGATTGTAAGATAATAAAGGAATAAAGTGTCTGAGGAAGTTTGTGATAAATTTGTGAAAATACTAATGGGGAAAAAAAAAAGTTGTCAATACTACATTGTGAATTGTTGTTTTATTTCATTGTATTAATCAAATGGTATGTGTTACAAAAGCTAGCTTCCTTTTGTTGATAGATAGAAATTTGAACACAATTACTTTCAATTTGGACAATAAATAGTTAAAATACTAAATTATAGTAAATATTTCTCATTTTTGAAACTCATTTCAAACTATATTCAACCTTGTTGGTGAAATGAAACCTTCTTGTGTTTACCTTATATCAATGGTTATCAATTTGTGGGAAACACAAAAAAAAAAAAAAGATATAAACTAACTATAACCTCTTAATATTTCCTTCTATGTTTATTTTGGTAACAATGGTAAAATTCCATACTCTCCATAATGAAAATGTTTTAATAATGATTAAGATAGGTTAATAAAATATATAAATAGATATATATGTGTATATATTAATAGTATTAAACTAAGCTATCCTCTTAATTATTTTCAAAAAGAAATGTTGTTGATGCCATACACACACACACACACACACACACACACACACACACACACACACACACACACACACACACACACACACATATATATATTTATATACATATAAAAGTATATACTTATATACATTTTCACAAAAAGGGAAATACTTTTTAAACTATTAAAAGTTTTAAGCAAAATGAAAAAAAAAAAAAAGGGGCGCGGCTGTTCTTTGTTCTGCTTGAGATCCGGGGGTGGGGAGAAGGGGCGCTGCCCCATCCCCACCCCATATTGGTATATGGGGTGGGGATGGGCGGCGCCCCTCCCCCATTTCCTTTACCTCTGATACCGAGTGAGGCAAACAAACAAAAAAAGAAGAAAGGAAAGCGGCTGCATGCGTGGCCATACCAACAAAAACGCATGGCACATGTGTGCGCGGCCTGCCATTTCGGCCTCCTATGGCCCACGAGTCATTTATCTTTCTCTACGATATATATATATATATACATATATGTATATATACATAAATCCGGAGCCCAGGGCTTGGGAAAATACAAACAATCCATCCAAAACCAGGCGGATCTTTAATGAAAAAGCTCCTCCATTAAAACTTGTACAAAAAAATTTGTTGAGGGGAGTCCCCATGGTTGTGATGACCTCCGTGGATGGAGCTTCTTCCTCTCTCTCCCTTAACACCAAAAACAAAGAACAAAAGAAATGAGGGCTTTAGATGTAGGAAAGGAAATAAAACTAAATAAGATAAAAAGAAATATACATAAGGAAATCCATAAGGATATCTAGGGTTTCCTTGCCCAACCTAGATCTAAGGGTGGGAAGAGATTTGATCCAAGGGTGGAGGTTATATCCTACACCACTTAAGTGATGGGTTCTTTTGGTGGGAATTAAAAGAATAAATAGAAATAGAAGGAGGAAAGAATTTGGCAAAATAGAGTGTGCTGGACCCCCTCTGGCAAGCAATTAACCGAGTATAAGTTTATGACCTTGAGTTACAGGTGTGAATCTCATTTATTATAATTTTTGTTTTAAATAAAAGAAAGAGGGGTTTTAATCTTTACAAGGGTCCTAAATTAATTCCTCTTGTAACTTTGAGTCTAAACAAAAAATAAAATAAAATTATTTCATAATTTTTCTCTCTCTAAACTGTTTCGTTTGGTCTTCATGCGAGTAGTTTTTCGGGCGTTACACGTACGCCTTATCATGTACTTTATTTACACTTCTCATAGCACCGAAGTCGATCTTTGTGTGTTAATACTTTGTCCCTCCCACTATAAAAATAATACATCGACATGGGATTTTCCATCGTGAACTCGGTCGCAACAGCTCACGCCTTTTCTTTTCTAATTCGTTAAGAAATTTAATTGTTTCTTCTATTTGAAAAACATGCCACATTTGGACTTTTTGAATTGATGAGAAGGTTAAAAAAAAAATTTACAAGCTTCCCTATAAGCAAGATTCCCTTTATCATTTTATGGTTCCATCCATCTTCCCCTCACCTTCATGTTATCCTCTATCAAATTCCTCTAACAAATTTATTGAATACATATTCGTCCATTCCCACCTCCTCACTCTTCACTCCTCTACCTGATCCCTTTCGGCGTTCACATCGCACTGCTCGCGTGCGATTGCTAGTTTTAAAGTCAATTTAAGACGGACTTTCAATGAAACATTTGTTTGTATTATATGCTTTACAGGTATTAGACATTTATTTAATATAAAGAGGGTTCAGTTTTTCAAAGATGGAACCGACCATTCAGTACAAATAAAGCGTAATTGCGATGGTTTATTTTGTTGGATGTTATTCCGCCCATTTCTTTTGCGGCTGTTGAATGCGGTGTTTCAAATCAATGCAGTGACACAATCAATGTAACACGTTTCGCTATATAAAATTAAAATGTAGAACTGTAATCGAAAGATCAATCCGTAAACGTCCGAGGTCCTCAATGAACGTGACAGAAACGCTGCGGACGTACTGTGCACTTAAGCACAGGAATATAACATGCCAATTCTTCAATTTGAATAGCGCTCATTGAAAAAATTAAAACCTTCAAGTCATGGCATACGTCTCGTAGGCGTACGCAGGCCTGGAATTTCAAATTATCTGTGCCTGTCAATTCAAAATTTGCTGACGGCTTAGCTCTCTTCAGTGGCTGTAAATTCCAGTAATTTTTATAAATTTATGTATAATCTGTTCATATATATATATATATATTGTATTTTTTTTATACATACCACTTCAAGAAAAAATTAGGGTTTTCACAATTTACAGCCTGTCATTGTCTACGGTTTTAAAAAAATTCCCCTGTCATATACGGTTAAAATAAAAAAAACGGCCTACAACCTGTCAATTTCCAGAATAGGGCGTACGTCACCATTATCCTGATTAAATAAATGAGCTATGACATCATGAAAGATCATCCGACCTGGCAAACAACAATCTTATTATGATTAAATAAATGAGATATGAGATGATGAAACATCATCCGACCTGGCAACCAACAATCTTATCATAAGATCTAGAGCTTCCTAGCAAATGTATAGACCATGTTGTTCGCAAATGTCAAAAAGAAAGATGGCATCTCACGCCTGTGCCGCTTGTAAATCGCAACGAAAGAAATGTTCAGAAGAATGCGTGTTTGCTCCTCATTTTCCATCGGACCACCCAGAGAGGTTTGCAGTCGTGCACAGTGTGTTTGGAACCAGCCATATTCTCAAACTGCTTCAGGCATGCATGCGTTAATATTTTTCTGCTGATATTAATAAATCAGTTGTCTTTGGTCATATGGTTTTCTTGTAGTGTTTTTTTAGTAGGGTAGATCCCGTAAAGATAAAGAACTCTGATATATTTAGGGTTCCCTTGACATTTTGTAACAAAGTTTATGTTCATTTCTAGTAACTTAATCAATATTTGGTATATTTTTCTTTGCTTACGTTCTTATGGTTTTGTTGTTATTTTTTCGTATAGTAGATCCAGTCAGAGAAGTTCTCGCAGATTAGGGATTCACTTGACATATTATACCAAAGTTTAATTTCAATTCTAATAACATTTTCAATTGGATTGTTTGTGAACATTAATTATAATTTAAACTTTATTGTTTAAACAATTTTAAGGGTAATTCTCATCAGGTTGCCTGTAAGGAAAGTTGTTCACTTTGTGCTATACTAGCATACCTATATTTATATAAATATATGTAATATATGCCGAGAGGTATATATTACATATATTTATATATTATATAAATATATAGGTGCCTTGTGAACTTCACCTCTAATGTATGTAAAATATGCCGAGAGGTGAAGTTCACAAGGCACCTATATATTTATATAATATATAAATATATGTAATATATACCTCTCGGCATATATTACATATATTTATATAAATATAGGTATGCTAGTAGCAACCGCTGGAATTGCAGAAAATAATACCTAAAATAAAGTATGGAAAATAAGGGGGAATTTTGTTCGTGCATGAATAAAATCAAATATCTTACAAGGAACATCATAAATGCATTTAAAGGAGGAACCATATCTCTTAAGAGAATGAGTATGAGCAAAAAAAGGAAGGTCTATAATACACAAAGTTCTTATGGATTTTATTAGTAACCGTATTATCAAGTTAAAAAAATACAATCTTTTTCATATGAATTGAAATGTGTAATGTACGTCACATGTAATGACAAATTCATAGAATGAAATGTGTGTTACACATGGTACATTATTTACATTCCAAGGACATAAGTCTTTTTTCCTCAACCTTCCATTTCGAAAGTAGTTTTCCATTCTTCATCTTTGCATAACACTCATATGAAAATGGCGGAGATATTTTTAGACTCTGCAATGACTTCACTCGAGAGATAGCCACAAATGTTAACCCCATTGTTTCTCTTTCTTCAATATCAACTATAGCCTTGGAAAGAGTCAAACCTTGCGATTTATGTATCGTCAATGCCCATGCCAACCGTAAGGGTAATTGGTGTGTGCATCCCCTCTGTATTGGTGTAATTGGGATGGTACGTGGAGTTCTATCTTCAAATGGTATTCCGAAGTAACTATCAAATTCAACCATTACATACGTTGGCGGGTTCGGTGGACCACTACCAGGTGCATATACTATGCTTCGAATATATCCCAAAGCTCCATTTACAAGACTTGCTTCTATCCAAAGATTGGATGTTAGCATAACCCTTGCATCATTAGAAATTAATAATTCTAAATCAAGTTCATCATTCAAACCTCCTACCAGTGTGTTGGTAGTACTTGTTCTAGTTGCAATGCTATGTGCGACAGGTCTTTTCAATGAATGCATTTTTTTGTTGTGGTTATTCACGTTAATCTTTGTCGCCATCAAGTGAATATTATTATAGAATTCTTCATTGCTATTTTTGTCTAATGCAGGACTTGTTCTACTCATTAACAACATCCAATCATCCAGTGTTGGATTCGCATCTCTGAGATTTTCCAGAAGTTGTCGAAAATGTTTTTGGTCTTCATCTTCTCCTCCTTGCCTAAATACCTTATCCAATGTAACAACTATTCTGAATGCTTCCCATAACATCTTTGTGCGTCTATTACTATCATATGGAGGTTTATCGGTAACAGGAGGAAGTTGCCCCAAATCTCCTACCAAAACCATAGAAACACCACCAAAACTCATGTCTACTCTTTTAGGGAATGCTTGATGAAGTCGGGAGTCCACGTTTTCTAGCAAAATTTGTCCAATGAAGCTCATTTCATCAATCAATACATATTTTATGTGGCAGATCTCTTGTTGGAATGTTGCAAGTCTCGATCCTTCCAATTCTACAAAATCTGTAATAGGGATTCAAAGTTGTGAATGGATCATCGAGGAACCAATATTAAAAGTTGCAACTCCTACTGGTTCAATCAATAGAAGAGGAGAATGTTCTGGGAACGATGCATAAAAAAGTGTCCTGACGAATTCCACCAATCAAGTAGGATTTTCCTGTTCCTGTTGTTCCTTGAACTATCATGAGCAATGGAATGTTATTTTGATGTTGATTATAATGTGTCATTATTATATCAAGTGCTTGTTTTTGTTTAGCACCCAAGGTGTCGTAATTGAAATTTGGGGCTAATTCATCGTCTATAACCAACCCATTTTCTTTCATGTTGCTTATGAATTTTATCGCTTTACTTGTGTATTCTTCACCTCGATATTCATCATTCCACGGTGCTTGTCTGTCAATATCTCTCCTTCCCAACATATCTATTTCTGTCACTTGCAAAATTTGACCACGATGAAGCCTACACATGATTTCCCAATCATGTTCTATTGTATTTTGTTGAACATGTTGATTAATTTCCTCTTCAGAATCACTGTTATTTTCAACATCTTCTACTGCAATCCTCCTTTCCACATGCCATGGATTATAACAGAACGATTCCTAGTTTGAACTTATTGAATTAGAATCAAGTCTGATATCTCTCTCTATATCCCGAAATGACTTGTAAAGCAACAAATCTGACTAACAAAAATAAACCCATTTATGAGATTCCCACGATGGGACGCAGGAAATCTCAGAACACTCTCACAATAGCTGCCAAACTCCCGACCTCCCACTTGTTATCCCGTTTTCTCCTTGGATTATATGTCCAAGATCTAGCAGCATTAATAAGAGAACACTTTCCATGGAAAAAGGCCTATTCTTGTACCCATCAATGAAACTTATTGCATGTTCTTCATGGTCATCTCCATCAGTTGTTACTTTTTGAACACCTCATGGGCAACATTCAAATTGACAAATACTCTACTGCTCTCTACCAAAGGGAGCTCCAACAACATGTGACATGTTTCTTGTGCGCCAATGTCTCTTTCAACAATTTTTTGGTTAGAAGTCTCTTGTATGTTGTCACTACCATTTCATCTGGGTTTTCTATGTTTGCAATCCGCATCAACATTTGATGATAAGTTTCAGATCTTTTCTCTGCTTTCGCTACATACTTTGCAATGTACTTGACTATGACATGCTTGGAAAGAACAGTTGCCAATCTACATTTGCTCTCCACAATTGTAATATGTAGCGATTATGTGTATTTACCCTATCATCATTTCTAGCAAGTTCAAAAATTTTATCTCCGTCTTTGAGTCTTGATATAACTTTGATCCATTGAGATTCAATGGCCATGGTGCATTATACCTGCAAAATGTAATAATCAATTATTAGTTCTTCCACATATGTGTTTTTTATTTCAATTTAATTATTCAAAATTTTGAACATTACCTACAAACCATTTTCCCCCTTTTCTTACATAGGCAAGCACCCTCTCTACACATTGTATGTCATTCTACATTGTTGAGAATCTCTTCGTAGTCACGTTCCATATCGACTTGTGTCAATTGTCTTGTATTTCTAAGACATGGATGCTGCATAAAATTTTGGTAGACCTGTAACATAGAACATAAGAATACACAATATATTTTGAGAACGTAAAAATTCTATATAAATCACAAACTCGATGAGAATCGATAAATTACCTATATGTTTCACTGGTGTGGGTCCTCCCGAGGATTCCATGCATGGACAATAGAATGGAAGTATTTTTCAGCATTTCCACGTTGAAAATCATCATTCCAATCAAGGTTGTCCATATTCGGCACACCTTCTAACCATATGAATCCATGCACATGCGGAGAACCTCTATGTTGCCATTCATATCTAGACCAATAATCTTTAACTTTCATTCCTTTTTGTAATATCTCCTTTCGGAAAAGTGTATGTCGCAGGTGCATATAATGTGCCACTATATGTGGATATTCGATGACATTTTTCCTTCACCAATTTTGTGCTTCCCATGGATTATCTAGCGGCGTTCTAGGCATTAATGCATGTAGATCGGGCCAATACATATCAGCTTACGCTTAATGTGAAAAAAATGGTAGGTGATCTGATTTGATGCAACATGTCCGTCAATTCACCACGACATTTTTCCCAATAAGACCTCGTACCCCTTAAAGATGTTCTCGAACTACATCAAACGATCAGCCAGATTGGAATGGGGAACATTTTGCATATGCTCACGTAACTCATTAATGGTGATTGGCATATCTTGGAGGTTTTTCTTAACAAACACTGCAGACGATTTTTTTGCACTATGACTCATGATCATGTTCATTATGTAATACATGAGATGGGGATGTCGGCCAAATTGGTGATCCCTATATCGAAATAAATGTTTTACAAATTCATGGAGATGTACTCGTCTTAACCATGGTTCTATCCAGTCACATTTTCCATCGGGAAACAAAGTAGGGAATGCCATATCAAGTAATCCTACTGTCACATACTCATTGATAGGAGATGATCCTATCCCTGGCCAATCAATTAGCGCTCTAGGGTCCGCGTGAGGGTTATTCACCCATGCATGGATTAATTCCATCTCCCTTGGGGCATTAGGTGGTTTAGACGCCATTGATGTTGTATGAGTAATTATGTTTCCTTCATCTATCTCCATGGTCGGACCTACAAATACAACTTCATTTGCATCAGAATCAAACTCCATATGCACTGAGTTCAACTCCTCAAATACATTTTCATCAGAATGAGGTGGAAGTTCATTCGAGCATTTTCATCGATCTGAACATCTGAATAGAACTTATCATGTTCTATTTTATATTTTAGCACATTGTAAACTCGCTCTCTATTGACTGTAAAGTTGTAATTTGTTCCACACTGATCTCTCCTCTGAACAATAATCATCGAAAATATTTCAATCTATGCGGAAAATATTAGTGATTTCTTTTACTTCTTGAGGAAAAATTATCATGTGACCTTTATATTTATATTGACCTCTTGTCGCATGTGTCACTTGCAAGATTGGGTTGACACGGGCTATCAACATTTCCTCAACTTGAGTTAAGTTTGCAAGTTCTGGTGGTTGTGCCCCAGGATCCATATTGTTTGATGTTGAAAATCGATGATGACCTTTCTCTTGTCGGCATCTAGTACACATGGGTCCTTCAGGTGTTTGAGAAAATTTTATTCCAAGGTAGCATTCTTGACAAATATAACACATGATCGGTGAAGCAAGGTTATCAAGACCACGTTGAAAAATCATTTGGATGGTATTCAAATCTCTCCCAACCATTCCATTGGGATCAAATATATTTTGTTCTATCTCAATATGTGAGTTTTGCATTCTTCTTCTTCTTCTAGGTTCATTTGTTGATGCTTCCTGTAAATGATTATTCTGCATTCTTCTTCTTCTCATTTCTCATGTTTGTTGTAATGTTGTCTCCTCCTGCACACCATTATTATCTACATTATCTCTAACATCGACATCCATTATATCTTGGCCCAAGTTTTCAGGTGTTTGGAGCACGCGATCCACCGATGTTGAATTTCCTCCCCCAAAATTGAATTCATCATTACCAACCAATCTATGATAGTGCCTTTGAGATGCTTCATGGTGAAGTTCTTGTCTTCAAATTCTTTCTTCTTCTGGCAACTGATCTGAATGAATATGTCTTTGTATATTTGTTCTTGATACATGTGAGTCATCTTGAGATGAGCGCACATGAATTGTTATCATCTTATCTGCATGTTGTTGTCTTTCTACATCTAATGCATCATTTGTCAATTCATTCCTCCATTCTACAAATCTTTGTCTATCGTCATCATTTCGATGTTTCCTTTGTTCCTCTCATTGTGCATCTGTCATTTCTTGTTGTCTTCTTCTACGATATTGTCTTTGATATTCTCTTCGATATGCTCTTCTCTCTTCTTCATTTGTTAATTCATTCCTCTGTTCTACAAATGTTTGTCCATCATTATCATTTCGATTTTTTCTTTGTTCCTCTCATTGTACCTCTGTCATTTCTTGTTGTCTTCTTATGCGATATTGTTTTGATATTCTCTTTGATATCCTCTTCTTTCTTCTTCATTTTCAAAATTTACTCTTCCTAATTCTTCATTTATTAATTCATTTCTCTGTGTTGCAAGTCTTTTTCTATCATTATCATTTTGATGTTTCCTTTGTTCCTCTCGTTGTGCATCTGTCAGTTCTTGTTGTCTTCTTATGCGATATTGTCTTTGATATTCTCTTTGATAAGATCTTCTTTCTTCTTCATTTTCAAAATTTAATCTTGGTCGAGCCATACCTATAATGTATTTTCAAGAATTTTTAAAATTATTTATATAACTAAAAATTTCACGTACATGTAATAGACAACAATCATATAATATCAATTTTTTAAATATTAGGAGTCAACATACAAAACAATTCTACACAAATTGGACATGATTTTGTTACAAAAACATCAAACAATTAATTTCGAGACTTCTAAAAAATTACATCGTCCCAAAATGGACAAGTTTAACATACATTAGGGGCACCCTCGTTACGTTGCTTTAAAATCCTTTTCAAAAACACAGTGACGTCCAAATTTGAACGTGCTAGGATAGTTTCAAAGGGAAATATCCCATTCAAAAATCCTAGCTCCTGGTATCGAAAAAGGCACATGCAACACTGGATTCTCGAGTTGGACAAATGTCCGTAGCTTCTTGTGTAAATGGTATAGCAATTTTAGAGAATTATTTCCAAAATGTAGTAAATACAAATCATGAATGAACTATATATAGATCTATCTAATATTCAAAGGCACCATGATATTCCGATTCATCTAATATTTAAAAGCACAATGACATTCAAAATTTCATATTACACTAAAAAAGACATTACTTGTAAAATTCACACAAAAGTCTAAAATTGAATTCTTCCAATATTTATATCAGCATTAACTATAAAGTACCCTATCATTAATTAATAAAAACATCAAATTGGACATGATTTTGTTACAAAAACATCAAACAATTAATTTTGAGACTTCTAAAAAAATTACATCGTCCCAAAATGGACAAGTTTAACATACATTAGGGGCACCCTCGTTACGTTGCTTTAAAATCCTTTTCAAAAACACAGGCTGACGTCCAAATTTGAACGTGCTAGGATAGTTTCAAAGGGAAATATCCCATTCAAAAATCCTAGCTCCTGGTATCGAAAAAGGCATATGCAATATTGGATTCCGAGTTGGACAAATGTTCGTAGCTTCTTGTGTAAATGGTCTAGCAATTTTAGAGAATTATTTCCAAAATGTAATAAATACAAATCATGAATGAACTGTATATAGATCTATCTAATATTCAAAGGCACCATGATATTCTCGATTCATCTAATATTTAAAAGCACAATGACATTCAAAATTTCATATTACACTAAAAAAGACATTACTTGTAAAATTCACACAAAATTCTAAAATTGAATTCTTTCGATATTTATATCGGCATTAACTATAAAGTACCCTATCATTAATTAATAAAATGCCATACCCTTTACTGTGTAAAAAGAGATCAATTAATAAAATAAATAAAAGATATTAATTAATATAGTTTTTGGTTTGTTGTAATGTTTGTGAGCATGTTCATGTTTATTTTTTTACATAAATTGACATTTCTATTTTGAATGTACTATATTATGCACATGTATATTATTTTCTTATTGTTGTCTAATGTGTATAAGTGAATGTAGTGTAATATGTTTTATGTGTAATATGTATTGATAAAAGTGATCAAATTTACAGTGTAATACCCTTTATTGTGTAATACCCATTTCACTTTATCATTGATTTATCAATATAGGGTATAGTATCCAAAAGTTTTTCACATTTTCATTGTGGATATTTTAGTATAAATTGTGAATCCATATTTGTGGACTCCACCTACAATAATTTTGTGGAAACATAAAATGTGACAAAATTTGTGAAAAAAACTACAATAAAAATAAATGTAAAAAATTCACAATAACATAATTGTAGAATTTGTCATAATTTTAATATTGTTACATACCTACAATTAAAATTTTGTGTAAATATTTACAAATTGCATATTGTTGTCGATGCACAATTATAAAATCATGGCATATGTCACAATAATTAGAGCTAAATTGTAGATAAATTCTTAATTATTAAATTGTAACTATTTTCACAATTTTATTTTTACAAAATTAAAATTATAAACATTATAATATTGTTTTACAATTTTAACTTTTTATTATTATAAATCTTAAATATTATATATTTTATTTCACATTTTTCTTATTAATATTCATTTAAATAAAATATTTATTTTAAATATTATTATAAAATTTATAAAATGATATAAGATTATTTTAGTTATTTTATTCAAATTTATAATATCAATAATATGAATTTAATATTTAATTAAAAATATATTTTACAAATAAAAATATATATATATATATATATATATATATATATATATATATTAAATTAAATAACTTTGAAGTAAATTAAACAGGCACAAAAATTAGACAATTTATGCGTAAATTTTGTACTCAAAGATAAATTACTATAATGAGAAAATTACATGGGCTGTCTACCAATTACACGGTACCGAAACAAGATATTTTTGAAACAAAAATATTCATAAAAAACATTAGGTTTGATGCCTTCACGTAAAATAATTCTGGATGACAAGAACAATTTAAAAATAAAAGTTCCCAATGGTATGGATGGGCCCACATATAAATTAATATTCAAATGCATGTATCCTAAATACAAAAACTATAATGGTGTCTAAGAGATAAAAGTTTTCTAAACAAAGAACTTTTCAATATTAATATTGAAAACAATCCGTGCAATGTATTTAATATTAAATTAGCAATAAATAAATCATATCTTAGAAAGTGGTTTCTCTTTTTTAAAACATGCAAAAGAACTATGTCGCAGTTTTAATATTTATTAATAAAAAAATAGTTTCAAAGATATAAATATCTTTAAAGTAGGAAATAAAAATATTTTTGAAGTTTGCATGTTTATCTCATAAATATTATATGAAATCTGGATATTTCATATAGTCTATAAATAACTATTTTATTTAAAATAGTTTAGACAGAGTTTTTTGTAGAAGTTCTTATTCTGGTTCTTCCGAGAAGTGTAACACCCACCAACTCAAACACATTAAACAACACAATAAAATACAGGATAATTTTTTTGACTTGCTTGAAGATAATATGACACTACACAAGTTCTCTAGGGAATACAACCAGCTAAGGACATGCTTTCCACAACACGGACCCACACTAGTTACAGATAAACATGAGGCACACACTTAGGACACAATGGTTCATCCAAAATATGCAATTTTACAAACAAGGTCTTCCCACAGAAAGTTTCTTTAGAATCATGTTTTAGCTATAAGTACTCTTAAATTCTTTGCTTTTCCCAGAGGAATCATGTTAGGAGAATCTGAAATTCGTGTTTCCTTTGAAGAATTTTCCCCTACCTTGCTAATGTTAATATACAAAGGTAAACCAATTATTGGGTGGTAAGAGGTTGTTTCATTTACTTGATTAACTTATTCATTTGTTAGGAGGGCAGTTAATTTCTCAAGGCTCTTAACATCATCAATTTGTTTACAACGTTGTGCTTTTAAACATATATGTTTTACCTTTTCAAGCGGTCATCTTTTTTTTTTTTGTTAAACATGCAGTGTTTGTCTAAATCCTGGATTCATCATTAAGATCTTATTATTTGTTAATAAAGATTTCATTGGGTTAAGAGTCTAACCAAAAATATTAAAGGTTTCACTCGAGCTTCACTTGAAGAGATAGACATAAGTATCTTGTTTACATTTTCAACGGGTAAGATAGATCGAAGAGTTTCTTAATCAAGTTCCTTCTATTTATTATAATTTTATTATCTTCCAAGATTTAATCATTGATTTCACAGGTTAAGACCATTCTAAGGACTCACCACAATAAGAGATTGTTGATTAGTTTACATTGGGTCACAAGGTATATTTGTTTCTCTTGTTTTTTCTAGATTCAAAACATAGTCCTCTACCAAACGACACATGACCAAAGGTAACTAAAGCGATGTAAGTTGATTCAAGTTTAGATAGTTAGAATTATATTTGACAATTCAAGGATAAATCATATTCCGAAAAGTGAAAATTTAACAAAGGATACGCATGTCAAAAACAGCTCATTTAATCTTATTGAAAATAATATTTCTCAAATTGACTTTCAAACGATAACAACAACCTACATGAGAACAATACAAAATTGTAATGCAATGCCTTCTAAATAGTCTCCACAATTTCCATTCCAATGTTTTTAAAACAAAAAAAAATCATTCATACGATAATAGTTCTAAGAAAGCCGGAATCCTCTTTCTACACCTGTTTCTCTTTCTTTTTATTTCTTTTCTACCCAGAAATCCTCCTACACATTTGTTAGCATAGGTTAGTTCGCAAGAACTGAGCATGATAAAAGCTATAACAATAAGACAATATGTTGTTATCTAATTGTTTCAAGGAAGAAAAGCACCGTTGCTTATGAAAATAATCCAAGTGTCTAAACAAGAGTAATTAAAGAGTTGTCCAAAAGCATAAAATGTCAAAATAAAAAGGAAGGCACTAACTCTATTTAATTATCATTTTCTCATAGGAGAAGTTAATAAACCATCATAATGAATTCCACCTATATCAAAATAATGACCATAATTTTAACAAGATAACATTTCAAACAAAAACAATTACAAGAAGAAAATTAGTTTCAAATGTGATCTCGCCCTTATTTGTTTAAGTTAGTTCACCAAGCCAAGGATTCACTATTCCATTGTAAGATCCCAACCAATCAATCGGCATGAGAATATCTAAACCAAAATTACCTAATAATATTAAGATGTTGTGCCTATAATAGTTAATTTTGTATCAGTATAGAATAAATAAATTGGAAAAGAAAAGGGATGAAAGGCACAAATGACCAATTATGGGCCACATCCTATCCTAACAATCCTTCTATTAAACTTTCTTCTAATAAAGAGAATTTCTTTCGAAAAAAAAGGACAAACTTGACAAGACCAAACATAACCATTATAAATCTTATAGCAGGTTTACTCAATCATTCACAAGAGCACAACACAGAATACATAGCTTCTAAAGGATCTTTCATCAACACAAGTTGACATCAACCTTTCTGGTCAACACATAACCATTCTACTAAAATGACAACAAGGAGGTCATATCACAACGACCATCACAATAACTAGTCAACCAATGAGTTTCCAAATACACCAACCTCTAAGTCACAGGGGAATGACATTTAAACATTTTTAAGGAACAAAACGTAGAGTAATTTCTTACGTGAAAATGAAAATCCCAATTTTAAGATTTGAAAACTTCCTCAATAATGATCAAGTAGATCTTGTATCCTCCAACATATGTGAAAAAAATCAAGGTACGAAAAAGAGTATTTACTCCGACATTTTAAGCTATCCCAAAGATCTAAGTAACATCTCAAGGAGACATTCCATAGGATCAACTACATTCCTCAAGACATACTACACTCACCAAGGGAGAGAAGATGATTCCAAAGACAAGAATATCCAAACGGTGAACATGAAATGATACCAAATTATGAAGATCAAACATGACACTTTGGAAGAATAAAATAGTTCTTCGAGGGATTTACAAATAAAAAAGTAACTAACCTAGTTTCAGTGTAATACCATCTTGGGTCAATTCAAAAATTAGTCAAGCTATGAAGATTGAGAAACAGGGACGGAAGCCTGATTAACTTTATTAATCTCAATCAACCAACCTTTACAGAGAATGGGCTGCAATATTTATAGATATTGCATAGCCAAATACACACGGGAGATTAAGTTGCACATGTGCAACCAAATTCCAAAATGAACAAGCTTCCAATAACATCCAGGAAGCAACAATTAGATACAAACAAATATATTGTTCAAAACAATATAACAACATGTATAAAAGACAAATATGGTTTATGAACCATATAACAAAATAACCATTATTATTTAATTAATAAAATTAATTAAATAATTAAACTATGCATAATTAATTAGGATAATAATATTTTATCCTAACATTCCCCCCTTTAATTGTGCATTTTCTAAAGAGATGAGGAGAGAAACTCTCTGAACAACTCAAACTTATCACGTGCAAGTGACTTTGTGAAAATATCTACTCATTGTTCAGCAGTTGGAAAAAATTGAAGCTGGATGTTGTGCTTCAACACATGTTCGCGTATGAAATCAACCTGAACCTCAATGTGCTTTGTTCTCTCGTGAAAAATTGGATTGCAAATAAGTTTGAGTACACCTTCATTGTCTACATACATGGTAGTAGGTTTGTCCTGTGGTATTCCAAGTCCTTCCAGTATGCGACGTAGCCAAATCGCTTCATAGACAACTTCTCTTGCAGAATGATACTCAACTTCTATGGAAGAGTGAGAAACAAAGTTTTGTTTCTTACTTCCCCATGATATTGGTCTAGATCCCATAAAGAATACAAATCCAGAAGTGGATTTTCTATCATCAATGTTACCTGCATGATCTGAATCTGAATATCTAGTCAAGAATAATTTGTCATTCTTCTTGTATTCTAGACCAAGATCCACTGATCCTTTGAGATATCTCAAAATGCACCTTGCTGCTTTCCAATGAAAAATTTGGGTTCTTGCATGAACCTAGATAGATAACTTACTGCAAAGTTGATATCTGGTCTAGTGTGGAGGTAGGTCGTAAATGAGACTCCCATTAGCCCGATAGAGAGTGGCACTTACCTCGGGAGATGGATCTAAATGAGATAAGCGTAATTTGTTCTCCATAGGTGTAGAAATTTGTGTGCAATCCATTGTCCTAAAATTCTCAAGCATAGTCTTGGTATATTTCATCTGAGAAACAAAAATATGATTCTCTTTCTGCCATACTTCTAATCTAAGACAATAGTGCATCATCCGAGATCGGTAATGTCAAACGATCGATTAAGATATTTCTTTGTTGCATCGATCATCATCACTAAACTGCCAGTGATGACTAGATCGTTGACATAGACAACAACAATCACCATCTCCCCCCTTGCTTTTTGAGGTAGAGATTGGGATCGTATGGATTTCTAACAAATCCATGTTGTACGAGATGCTCATCAATCTTGATGTACCATGCCTAGGGTGCCTGTTTGAGGCCATACATAGATTTCCTGAGTCTGCATACCTTTGTTTCTTGACCAGGTACAACATATCCCTTAGGTTGAGTCATGTAGATTTCTTCTTGTAAATCTCCATTTAGGAAGACACTTTTTACGTCCATTTGGTTAACTTTCTGTCCAAACCGAAAGTAGCCGGTAGAGCAAAGATCATCCCGATCATTTTGATCTTAGATGTGGGAGAAAATGTCTCCTCATAGTCAATGCCTTCTTTTTTTGCTTACCCCTTTACTACAAGTCTTGCTTTGTACTTAGTTTTGAATATCCATCTGCATCCAATGGGTTTCTTCCCTAGTGGAAGATCGAAAAGCTACCAAGTGTTATTTTTCATCACTTTGATTGATATTCGAATCCATGGCATCTTTCCAAACTTTTGACCGTAGGGCTTCCCGACCGTGAGAGGGCTCATCTGATTCAATAACTCTACTCATCAAAGAAAAGTTAACTTCTTCTCTTGCTTTCTTTGTGAGTCTCTGGTCCAAGGGTGGATGTATCCTAGGTGGAACATCCATTCTTGCATCTCGTGAATGTGCTAGTACACCACTTGGGCATACGATGAGCTATTCCCATGGGTCATGGTTTTATT
>CM031239.1:5811834-5885556 GCA_018340775.1 Taxus wallichiana var. yunnanensis
TTGAGAGTCTAGACTAAAGAAGGTCTTGGCAACAAAACCAAAATGCCGTGTTGTAGTCTAGGATCAACACAACATTTTTAGGTGCACCGGCACTTCACTCAAACAATCCTATGTGCTCACCTAAAGTGTGCACAACTCTACCAGTCCCTTCTGTGTCAACTGTCAAGATGTAGATCCAACACACACGGTTGTCACCACAAAAATGCATGCCATACGGAGAAAACATAATCATAGAAAGATATCATGTGTAAAGACAACTAAACATATCATTAATAAAGATTTGTTTTATCATGCATAGATCATAAAAAATAAGTACTTATACAGATCCGAAATAATATCAAAATCTTCAATATAATAATGGATGTCTCGTGACTCATCAAGAATTTACATGACATTCTCCAACGCTGCTCTATTTTCAAGGCATAGCTACTCACACACACACCTTGATTACATGGATACTACAAGTACTTATAGGGTGGTAACTTTTCTTCACCGCTCGATCATGCTTTAATATAAAGACATACCCGTGCTATATATATAATTCATGCTTTAAGACTTACACTTATGTATACTTAGACTCAAATCTATGGCTTTCCAAAGGTAGTCTTCTTTCTTCTCGAAGTTCTATTTTTGTCCCATATGCTATAAATATATCTTTTCTATCCATGAGTTAGTCTTGTTTAAAATTAGTCCTACACACTCTTATCCTGTCATCGTCTAATTATTATCCAAACTTTACTCAATTTCAAGCCATCTCTACTTTATACCGCATTTTCACCTATGATGTCCTGCAGATGTGTCGTGTCCTGCATGCCAAACCTTCACACATCCTTTCTTCGTACTTCCGTGCACAACTCCCGTGCACTTCTCAACCCTCGTGCACATCTGATACTTATCCAATTATTCGGCCTAACACCTCTCCACTCAGATAGAAAAACCATAGGCCTGAGGAAAAGCACTACCTCCAAGGGACAAAATCATAACAGCAAGATCGATATCAAAGAATCTTAAATAAAAAAGAATGTCATAAATGACTGAGGTTGATATTCTTGAGGAATTCTTTTACAAGTCTTCTTAAGTATGATATTGAAGTTTGAAACATGCTCTGTGGGTACCCTCTTTATGGTATTGAGGTGTTATAATAGATACATAAATCCTACATTCTCCTTGAACCATTTTTCCAATTTTTCTCCTAGCAAGTCCTGTGTAGAAATTGATTATGTAGCCAAAATTTTGTACCAATCCTCAGTTTTTCCTTTGAAAGAAGATGCAAGTACTCTAAGACATATATTATCTTATCTAATATGTTGTATTGCAAAATGGTTGGATGCATCTTGGATATATTCAACAGGATCGACAACATCATTTCTATGAAAGAGGGGTAAGATTTTTAAGGTTGGTTTGGGTGCGTCATCCCAATACTGCAAATGGAGAGTGTTACGGATCCCAATGAGGGAAAGAAAAATATTTGCAAAGATCCATAGAAGTGAAAATACATTAGAAGATGGATTGAGATGAAGGGAGTGGTTTGTAAAGGATATAATGGGTTATTGAATGAGTGGAGTCATCAAGTACTTGAAAATGGTTCACAAAACCAAATGAGCCAACAACACACCAAAACTTATCTATGAGGTTGGAAAACATGCACTCTTGAATCTACAAATAATGTAGTTTATTCAAAAATAATACACATATGTCTCCTCGAACATGCCGAAACTAGTGATTACTAAAAATGTAGGTCCAAGAGCACCAAATGAGTATTGACATCTCAATGGTAAAAATGTGAATACTTCTAAAGTGTGGTATATTGACTCTTTCAAGCATACCTCCGAAGAAAGATAGCTTTTATCCTAACTAAACTAATGTTACCACTACTCTAAATATAAGCTAACAATTACAAGGGAAAATGGGAGAAGGAAGCATCTAAAACAAAAAAAAAAAACGGTGATGTGCTAGAGAAATAAGGGATCATTATCCTCTCGTCCATTGATTGAGATAGTGTAATTGAACCATGCAAATATAGTCCACACATAATATAACATAACAAAAAAAAGGATGAGAGAGAAATAACATTAGAAAAGGTGAAACTATAAACCATAATAAACATGATATTAATGTTGGAAATATGCACAATATACTAAAGCCATAAAAAGGCACTAGGTGCATTACACAAGCTCAAAAATAGAGATCTGGGACACCCATGATGTTTGTAAACTCAAAAGAGTATAGTAACTTTTTATTGGAGGAAGGAGCTTCATGATAAGAATCAATCTAGATTTTATGGAAAATTAGAAGAGAGATGGTGGAAGGGGATGAAAGAGAGGAATATATTGGAATATCCAATATTCTCCCACCTATCTTTTGAGAATGATGTTTGACTGAAAATATATGCTCAAACCGCCCAAAGCATATCTAAGATATCTTCTAAAATATATTATTGTATTTTCGCCCAAAAACATGGTACATAAAGCAACATGAATACACTCCCATGTATAAGCACTCCTTAAGATCTTTCCAAGGTGTATAATTTTTCTTGATTTTGTGTTCCCAATAGAAATATATGGCCAAAAATAGAGGGCTTTAGTCGTGGTGCATAGATGATGGCCACGGGTTAGTCAAATTTACCCTAATAGTTTCCCCTACCACTTGTCTCCTTCTCATTGGTTGTTTCTTTAACTTATTTCTATCCAATCTCGAGGCCATGTGTCACCAATTTGGCTCTTGTTATTGTGTCAAAATTGTGGACCATAATTCCCAAATTCATGCCATGTGGCACTAAATCATGTTCCCATGTATTCTTTTGATGGGCACTTTTCTTTGACTTTCTTGAGTCCTGACTACATGTGATGTCCCTACATGGCACAATCTCATCTTCCAAGATTCGAATCCTTTTCATGCCTTAGTTGATTTCGCCCTACGTTTGGGGCCATATGTACCATTCAAGACTTCATATAGACTAGCTTTATGGACTCGAATTCGTGCCATGTGGAACTTATTTGTGTGCCCATATATTTAGTCATCTGCTTCTTTGGCCTCAACCTTCCCAAATTTCGGACTTAAAGAGATTGTGCCACGTGGTGCGATCCTAACTTTCATACCTTCATCGATATTAGAGGCACATGTTGCCCATTGGTCTCGATGTTCCTTACATGTGCCTTAGTTTATTTCTCTATTTCACTCAACCTTCCCGACTTTCTAACTTCAATGGATTGCATCACATGGTGCAAGCCTAACTTTCCTACCTCTAGGATCCTTTCGCCTTAACCAATTTTACCATTTGATTGGGGCTAAGGACCGTAACATGTATCACTATCTTGCATAACTTGTGTCGATCAAATATGCCTTAGTCGGTTTTGAACTCATCCAAAAGATAAGGTAAAGGGAGCTTTTTATCCACTTAACAAATAAAGTGCTTTTATATTTAAACTCAACCGCTTCACTCAACTTGGAAAATTTAGGAATATTACCCATAAGTAAAACACAAATTTGATTGTTATTCAAGAGCTTCAAGTGCACTTGTGAAAAACCAAAGGAAATTAGAGCTTCGCCTAAGGCTTCATCTCAATTGTAAATGCAACACAAAGGTTCCAAATCCATCCAAGGCCGATTGTGCATGTGTTCAGTAAGTCCGAACTATCCCAAATGATTTTGCATATTTTTGAAGGCATTTGGAGATGTGAGAAAATAGGGGAAATGTAATTTAGTTGATGAAAATGAGTAAAGAGCTAATTTTGGCAAAAAAATTAATAGTTCCAAATTTATATAATGTTGATGTTTAGTAAGTGATGGTTGATTCATAACACTTAAGATATTACCGCTTTGTTAGCATTAAAGTTATTGAATTGTTATGTACTTTGTTTGTATCTATAATTTGTTTAGTGCACATTATATTATTTAAAATTATCAAATATTTTTATTTATTGATGTAATAAAAGTAGAAAAAATATTAAGTCATTGAAAATATTTTTGCTTTCATTGTCCTCATCTACAAATGACAAACAAAACGACCCAAGTATCTTTATTATAAAATTAATTAACAACAAATTCATTTTCATTTTCTTTTCTTTTTTAAAATAAACATTATAATTTTAAAACATAATACAAATTAGCGTCAATCTATGTGAAGCGCAAAGTATGACATAAAATTACTAATGCAAATTATTAATAGTAATTATTATATAACTTGTTCATCGCCAAAATAAATAATAATAATGCAAAAATTGAATTCATATGCTTGGCCTAATTTCTCTCGATTAATTGCATCAAGAGACTTGTTTACAAACTCCATTATAACTCCACTACATAGTTGTCACCTACATTCACGGTTTTTTACGCACATTGTAACAATAAAAATTTACATCATGACAAAAAAAAATCCAAAAACTTGCAATGTTAACACTAAAAGAGATCCACGAAATCATCAAACTCTAATAGTGTGTATTCCTACTACCACATTTTCCTTGTTTTTTGTCATTTCGACATGTTCTTATTTATCCTCATCTTTCATCGTCATATTTTCTATCTCTTCTCGGGCATATCACTTCCCATCTTTTACTTGGGTTTCTAGCTTTTTTATCATAAATCTATAGTATTATTTTGTCATCCTCGTTTGTGTGGTCCCTTTGACCCTTATTTTGGGTCCCCATGGATTTTTTTCATTTTTGTTTTTTTCACTTATGGTTGTGTCACCAAAGGTGTCAAAAGGGTACTAATTTAAATTTAATAATTATATAAGTACATAGATGTATTGGTGAATTGATGACAGTCATACAAGTAAAATATTCGAGATGAATAAAAATGAATTGAGCAAAGACCGAAAGAGAAGAATCCTCGTGCTAAAAGAGAATTGCAAACATTTAGAGAAGATAATCTAGCATTTACTTGTTGCATTGATAAGGCCAAGTGGAAGTGATGGGGTTGGGCACTTGTATTACATTAGAATACTTGTTACATTATGTTTGGTGTAATGTTTTTAAATAATGGTTTCCTTCAAAGAACATGATAATAATGGAAGATAAACACAAACCCTCAAAACATGCCCCATTTTTTTACAATTTTACAAGTTGTTGCAATCGGACTAGGGTTTGAAAGGAGAAAAGTAGCTTCATAGAACTCCGTACGAAATTTCAAAAAAATTGAGCGATGTTTTAAGAGCTCAGGAGTAGGTGAACAAGCTTGCATGTTCATATTTTGTAGTATGTAAATCGTTTATAGAAACATGCTTCATTTATGGCGAGATGGATAAAGTTTTGGAAAAGTGTACAATTCTAACCAAATTATGTTGTTTATACTAATTTTTTTGTCTTTTTCACTTCATTATCTAAACTTATATTATGATATCTTTTCAAATAAATATCGTCATAATTACAATAAACTATACAATATTCAAAAACCTACTTTTCACTAAACTCCAAAAATTATGGAAATATTCATTCATACACTCAAGTCTAAATTCATTGTTTATATCTCAAAGGGAGATAAATTGCAATTTATGTGATTAGAATTGCATCGTTAATGAAAACCCACTTTCCACATCTAAAAAAAAAAAACCATCCACTTTACCGCATGTTACAACCGTCAACAAAATAATTACAAATAAAGACATTTCAACCGATGAAGCTCTGCCGTTAACAATATTCAAGAATCACGAACTTAATTTTTTAACCATAATTATGTCTTCTTTGTGTGGAGTTAATGATGGTTAGTTAACTTTTTAAAATCGGCGTATGGAGGATGTAGAACTTAAGTCAAATCAAAAGTGGCGTGCAACACTAAAATATTATAGAAAGTGCACTTAAGTCTTATCTCAAACATGATTATTGACAATTGACATCAGCTAAAGTAGTTCATGATTACATATTTTGGGAAAATCAATGTCCTAGAAATGATTGCATACAAAATCATGGAGCCAAATTAAGGTTAGCACAAACTCTTATTCCGAGTATAATTTTATATCTGTTATGTGTTTTTTTAATGTGTCATAGTTATAGGTATAATTATTACGATTTTATGTAGTATATGTTGAGGGTTCAACGTATGTTGTTTTATGTGAGGTGGATCAATGACGTTTGCCATGTGTTAGAACTTCACTCTTTAAAACTTTGTGTCACTAAATTTTTGATAATTCCATCGATTATCAAAAAAATGGCCAAAGAATATGCTATATGAATTTGGTATATGTAGGATAAAAATAATGTAAATATAATGAAACTAATAAAATGTATGTTATCTTATAGATTTGGGTCATGTTGTTTGGGTATGTGGTCTCTTGAAGTTCTTCAAATATGTTATTTAGAAGCAAGCAATGATATTCCTAGATTTTTTTATATGTGAAGACTTCAACTTGAGTGTTCTTTATTAAAGTTGAAATGTCTAGTGGATAAACGAGTCTAAACATATGTATTCTTGATATTGAATAAAGCTCTGAAGGATTATAAGAAACTTTGAAAAAGACAATGGTATCCTCCATGAACCTCATAGTAGATAGGGCACTTGAATACAAAACACTCTTCACTCTCAAGTTATAGAAAACAGAATTCGCATATACGCTCATCCTGCAAGAGGTTATGATCGAGTCCATCTTAAGTTTATGAGAGAAAACACAAACCGAGCTAAAGGAATCCTGGGGGAATGTCGGAGTAGAGTTATGCCTCGTGAGGAATAATTGTTTACATCTCAAGAAACTAGACATTCATAGAATGTATATAGATATTTGTCGGAGGCATTCTCTATGAGAAAGGGCCTCCCATATTTTCATACACATTACATTTAATAAAATGCCCAGTACATTTGAACAACATCTATGGTGTATATTCATTTTAATAAGTACTAGCAATCGCATGTGAGCGGTGCAATGGAAACATCGAAGGGGAAGATATGAGTGGAAGAGAATAGAAGATTATGTGGAATGGACATTGGTGTTGGGGGAGATACATGCACAATATTGCATCATGTGTAAAATTTTAGGGGACGTTGATCCATTGTAGAGCAATAAGGCACTCTTCTTTTCTAAATTTGGTATATGGCCTGAGAAACAATTTAAAGTACAATTGAAATGACAAATGATAAAGGTGCATATTGCTTCTAAAATAAAGGAGGTATGGAAATAATTCCCTTGAGCTCAACGCTCAATACTACGAACATCAACATTCTTCCTTCCAATAATGAGTGAAAAAATGGATTCATTATTTTTCACCATAGATATATGATATCAAATGTCAATCAATATGGGCCTAAAAGCCCACTAGTATTATTTTCGATATTTGACTTGAAATTGTTTGGAGTCATCATTCCATGCATGGCCTCTAATTGTCCGATGTTTTTTTCAAGGTAATACTTACCGCTCTAAATATGGATGATGAAAATGTTTTTCCTTCTTTTTGTTACAAGATGTAACAAGAGCATATGGGACCCATCTTCCACCTCACATTATTTCATTGAATCTAATAAAGAAATAAGTGACACCTTATAAAGGCATTTACAAGCATAAGATGACAAATTCATCAAAAATATGCTTGATATTATGTGCCCTGGAGTATATTTCTAATGAATCCTCTCAAGTATGGCATGAGGTGCATACAACACAAATGGATGAAAGGGGATCTAGTAGGTAAAGCCATAGAAGATGGTCAACCCAATTGATAGGCCCAGCACCTCACATCCCTATTCCACCATATCTTGGAAACTATATTAGAAGTGTTGAATGGCAAGGCCTTGACTTCACATCGTCTCCAGTGTCCACTCCCTTGATGACATGTGCATTTTTCCACTTTTCTCAATCTAACGCTACTCAAAGATGGCGCATTTTTCCACTTTTCTCATTCCAACGCTACTCAAAGATGGCTTTGGGTCCATATTCCAAAATTAAAAATCCTAAGAACACCAATCTTGTGCAAGGGTAGTGAAACAACTTGTAGAAATGGATGTTTACATGTCTAATAGATGGAGGTCAACAAATAATTATTCATTTCCAATCTCAATCTCATGGTGTATGTACAAGAAAGCATAACGAATTTAGTAAGTTTTCCATAGAGGAGAGATGAAGGCCCTTCATCAAACAAAATTACAAATTAATAGATTTGGATGGTTGTTTATATAAGAGAAACCTTTGTTTTGAAACTCATAATAGAATGTGAATAAAGACTCAATGGGAGTCTAGAAACACAATCCATATCAAAGGAGAGTATTTGCATAAACTAGCAATCTTGAACTCTCAAAGATATGGCTTAGACACCGCCCACTAAGAACCACATATGCTAAGAGGTTACTACAGTAGGAGGAAACATGGATGACCTAGAATAAGCCATGAAAATTCTCAATCCATCAACCGAGTGTTGATGAAAAAATATAGGGTTGTTAGGCTTGTTATGGGCTATGACAAAGGACACGAGTGAGATCCAAAGGAGAGGTGGTATTATAGCAAGTGTTGGCGACTTGTGTGTGCCAATGTTAATTCAACCAAATGAGTACATATATGGCGTCCGATATTGGATGGCATTGTAGTAATTTTCCATTGATTCTCAAACTAAGTAGAATCCATGTTCTATGTTGATAGGTTTTGGTTTGAGGCTTGCTCTTAATGTGTTCAACTATTTCTCAGCTTTGAATTGAATGAGATGTGTCATTCCATGTGGATAAAGATGCAAAAGAGCAAAGTCGACATAAACGAAAATCCCAAGGGAATCGAGAAGAAGAACAAGAACTAAAATAGGTGGGCTAATGGAATCAACAAAAATATGGGAAATTGAATTATTGGGGTTATTGTTGTGGAAGCAAATGATATGTGGGTTTCTCAATGAGTGGATAGGAAGGAGATGGTACAAAATAATGGTGATTTTGTAGCTTATGGTCGAAGTGCCTTTGTGTTATTGACCTATTACTACATGGCTCAGAAATCTCCAACACGAAAAAGACTATTTTGACTATGTGCGAGGAGAGAGCCAAAAGTTACATGACTAGTTTTTTCCAACATGAATCACATCCAACTTTTATCGAACATGCGTCTATTGTATGTCATCGCCTATTGGATGACGCTTCAATCATTTTGCATCATCCGATGTTGGCTCCCAACATTAATTGATAAATATACACCCTCTTTCCAACATGAGAGGGTGTTTCATCATTGACATTCAACACATTATATTATATAAATTATGAATAATTAAATGATATATTAATGAATAATAACATGATGGCCCACATCTAAAAGTTACGCCTAACAACACACCCCCATGCTAATGATAGAAATAACAAATTAAAAATTAGGTGAAACTTAATGATAACTAGATGTGTCTCAACACATGACATGTCGGTGCCATCTTAGCTAACATCCACTCATTGGAAATAATTTTACTCTATAAGATTCGACCAAATATTAGACAAAGCACCAAAAATATTGTGCAAGGGTAGTGAAACAACTTATAGAAATGGTTGTTTACTGCCATAAGATTGCTCTCAAAAAATAATCATTCATTTCCAATCTCAATCTCGGTGTATGTAGAAGAACACATAGAAAAGTTAGTGAATAAGTTTTCCATATAGGAGATATGAAGGCTCTTAAGAAGATAACAAGATAAATTAATAGATATTGGAAATTTTTTAGATAAGAGAAAACTTTTATTTTGAATCTCATAACAAAAGGTGACTAAAGACCAATGGGAGTCTAGAATCACAATGCAAATCAGAGGAGAGTGTCGCATAAATTACTAATCTTAAACTCTAAGCATATGGTTTAATAGGCACCACCTATAAAGCACCACATAAGCTTGTGCATTACCAATCTCAATTCAACTAAATGAGTGTAGATATGTTGTGGAATATTAGAAGACATTATAGTCATTTTCTATTGATTCTCGATGTGTAGAATCTATTTTTTTGTCAAAGGTTGGTGGTTCGAGGCCCACTCTCCATGCATTTGATTGTTTCTTAGCTTTGAATGAATGTGACATGTCATTCTAAGTGGATAAATATGCGTAAGAGAAATGTCGACATGAACAAAATCCTCGAAGGTGGTGAGAAGAAGAACAAGAATGATAACAAACCAGCTTATAAAATAAACAAACATGAGGGAAATTGAGTTAAATTACGGGTTATTGTTGTGGTGGTAGGAAATATGTGGGTTTCTTAACAAGTGGACATGAGGGAGATGTTACATAATAATGGCGATGTTTTGGATTATGGTTTGGAGTGTTATTACATTGCTTACCTCTTATGACATGGCTTGGGAAATATCCAACACTCAACAAAAGACTCTCTTGAGTATGTGAGGCGAGAGCCAAAATATTGTAGGATAAGTGTGTTCTTAGTATGAATCACATCCAACTCTTATTAAACTTTCATACATTTTCTACCATCAAACATGCTGGATGAGACTTGGTCTATTCTCGCACCTTTTGATGTTGGATTCCAACATCGGTTAGTAGATATACACCGTCTTTCGACATGAGGCTATGTTATGTTGTTAACATTCGACCCACTAAATATTTTATATAGTAATGAATAATTAAATGATAAATTAATGCATAATCTCATAAGGGCCCACATTTAAAAATTACATATAATAACACACCTCCATGTTAACAATAGAAATAACAAAAATATATTTTAAGTGATACCTAACATTAACACGACGAGTCTCAACACATGACATGTTGGTGCCATCCTAGCTAGAATCCACTCATCGAAAATAAATTTATTCTACAAAATTCCAACCAAAATATTAAACGATGATGTGTAAAAAAATTAGAAGAAATTATTAAGGTAAAACCACATTCAACATCTAAATTCGCCTTCGATCAAAGAGCCACTTGATAGACATAAATATCTACTTTATTTAGACCACATAATTTGGGCATGCATGTATGTCTCCGCCATGTTGGAATTTTCATGAAGCACCGGGACGGTGAAGAACAAGAGGACATGGTTGGGTTTGATTTGAGGCCTCTAACAAAAATGTTTTTTTTCATTCGAGGTGTTTACTATAAGAAAGGGCCTTATCATATTTTAGTAAATGTAAAATTTGTGTCTATAAAACAACTACCAAAAGATGACATATCAATATGCTTTATGGATACCTTATTCAAGAAGAAAATATTAAAGAAATGGAAATTTTCTTATCAAAATGCATACTAGTGTTTTTTTGTTCTTGGGGTCTAATAATTTTTTTCTCTTCGAACAAATTACTAAAATAATTTATTTATCTACATCAACTTTTCACACTAATTATAGAAATGTAAAATGTAAAATGTATCTATGTATTTATATACTTAGTGAATTCAAATTAGGACTCTATTGGTACACATGCCAACTAATTATGGGTGGAAAATCGATAAATAAGACTATGATATTTTCCCTTTCTTTAAATTGGTTTGCTACAAAATTATAAATTGATTCTTTTCCTTTCACACATTTCAAATGATTTTTGGTTGTGTGAAATTTTGGAATGGAATTTTTTTGTTAGAAAACATATATTTTTATTTTAAAATTTGAATTTTTCTTCAATTTCTAAGAGGTCTCATCATATATAACATCTAGAGGAATTTAAAATTGGTGTTCTATGGAAAATTTGTTTTACATCAAACAATGCAATAGATATACATGCAATAATGCAATTAAATATAATCAAACCTTTAAGAGTAAAATCATAATTTTCAAATTGTTTCTAGTCTAGTAATTGATGATAATGTTTTTGAAAATACTAAGATATTACAAAAAAACTTGAAAGAGTCATTAGGAATAAATGAAAGACTCGATTTTTTAACAAGATACAAAGAAAACCTTATAAAATTGTATAATAAACAAAGGACCTCATTAAAACCATCAAGATGCTCTTTCGGAACTAATAATATGTGTTTCTTAACATATTACCACATTGAAAATCAACCCTTTAATATGTAATGAGATTTTACCTAAGAAAAGTAAAAATAAAAAGCAAGTGAAAACTATGACATTTAATAACTTACAACCCCTTGTTCCTTGTTGGTCATTTGAGCAAGAGGTTAAGAGAGATCTAAATTTTTATGTCATCATCATGGATACACATCACCGTCAAGTTTAAGTCAGCAACTAAAAGTTCTCGTGAATTTATTTATGTTTGTAATGTTTCGTATGTTCCACAAATAGATTTAATGTTAGGTACGTATAAAGAATATGAGTTATATAAGGAGTCTTGATTTCAAAGTATATCACATTTAATTACGAAATTTAACAATTTAATCATAAAAAGTTCTTGAGGACTTTTTAAAACATACACTTGTTTGGAGACTTGTGTGTTATGGACAAAAACATTACAATTAATTGGAATATCCAATTATTTTTTATTGTGAGTTAAATAAACACATAAAATACAAGTAAGAAAAACCTAATTAATTATTGTATTAAAATTTACATACACGTTTTTTATGAAGGTCTCTATACATGTGCTTGAAAATGGGTTAGAGGCACATTTGAGGGCACCCCGAGCCTAAAGAGACATACTTTCAAGCAACAATATTGTTGCCTAAGCACATTAAGAGCTCTCCTTCTCCTAACAAAACCATCCCATCTCATTATGTTTGCTCAATCAAACTATGACACATATACATTGTAAATTATTGACTATGAAACTTATTGATTGAACAATGACACTTATTGATCGAACAATCCATTATTTTGTTTACCATGTGCACAAACAAAGTGGTTTAGCGCTCTCACATCACCAACAAGTATGTTTCGAGAACCAATTTTTTTACATGTGTGTGGGCTATGAGAAAGCCCTTTTTCATTTGTCTCTTTTGGATTTGTGGCTCATGTTTCAAAAAATTAACAGATTGTGCATTTGATGTTGTCAACATGATGTTCCAACTACTTGTTGCAATACAACATATAATTGTTTAATCATTCTCGATAAAAAAGTCTTAAACATATATACACGTGTATTTATCTTTGTAAGTTGTTTGATTATTGATTTTATGAGCTATTTATACAAGAACACAGTTTCAATGATAATAAAATTACAAACTTTTTGCATTTCAACTTACCAATCTAATGTTATGGCTATTTTAATTTAATTAAAATACTTAACGATAGATATTCACGCATAATATGTACAAAATAATCTAAAAATATTAATCTTAATAACATCCACCACAACAAAATAAAATACAAGACTATCCACACAAAAAAAGGTGGTATACTTTCAAATTTCAATCGCAAATAGTTTTTAATAAAAAAATCAAATATAAAAATTATAAATTTTCGTGTTATATCATTAAAAAAAAATTCAATTAATTCGGAAAATAATAATTGTTTTTTAAACAAATAAAAGAAATTGAAAGTGGCTCAACATTTCAAACTTAGAAAACCTTGAATACATGTATTGGAGATAAATGTAGAATATTTTTATATATAGGTAGGTACCCCGGCGGAGTTTGCGTGTTAGTGCGTTACGCGGATCACGTGGGTACCTACAATAAATTAGTGAGACAAGAAATACATTGAGCGTGTCGTTCGTTGTTTGGACGGGGTCCACGTCGGACAGGTATTGCGCGAATCGCGATTATGATTACCCAACGTGCGTATTTTGTTAATGCGTTGGGTGGGGCCCTCAGAGGAATATGGTAAATGCTTTGTTGGGTATGAGGCGATTATAAAGGAAGATTGATGGGTGCATCATGATTCATGAATAGGGGACACGGTTGGGCAATTTGGTTATAAAAGATTAACACCCTTCCCTTCCAAGTAACGCTTCATAGAGGAAAGGGAACCAAACCTACCATGGTTTTTGTTTTTAATACAAATTCTATCTAGGTAGGATTCAAATTTGTGGCCTTGGTTTTAGGAATATAAATTCTATGCCCTAGGTACCATGACAATATTATCAATCAATTTTGATAGGTTTTGTGCTGCATAAATGCTCATTAATGAGTGATTATAATTTATAAAGTGGTTTTTAAACATGTTTATTTGTTTTTTTCTTTTTCTTCTTTTTTTTTTACTATTAGTTGAGGGGGTCATTAGGGGTATAGAGTTTAAATTTGAAACAGTTTTACTATGGAAAGTAGTTTGTAGACACTTATACACTCAATAGTGGTACATTGATATTCTAAACTAAGTCATAATGAATAGTCCATTTGTACACAATATCCAGCATAGGTGTCATGTCATTCTATTTTAACACACACACACACATTAAGTCACATTATATTCAGTTTCACACTGCTTGCAAAATAATTGTATATCCTTCTTTAATAATAAAAAGTCAATATCCCAACAACTTTCTTCTTTGACATGTACAAAAATCCATAATAGTGTGTTCACATGGGACGAGTGGCTGACATATTAAGAGTAAATTATTTTGCAACTATACATGCACTTTGTTAGTGCTATTCAATCCAGACAAAATTTTAAGAGTGGTTTATCATGTGATTTTGATTTCACATGTTACCAAATTATATAATGGCATTCCCATTAAAAAATCAAACATTCTCCATTGATAGCTCCTTGACCTTCATTAACTATCCCTATCCAAGTACCTATAAGGTTTAAAAATGCATGTAAGGCTCGCCTATATTGATTTTTTTAAGATCGCAAAGTACAACAAAAACCAATCCAAACAAGAGTGAATAAACCAATGAGATGCAAATCCATGAATCAAACAAGTGAATAAACTAAAGAGAAGAAAGTCCACAGATCAAAGATGTTTCAAATTTGAATTTTCGTTAATTTTGTAGAGTTCTTCTTCCAACAAATGACTGGAGAGTTCTTATTCGACAACCATCTCGGTGATTTTTGTCATATACATTCGCATTTGACAAGTAGAAAAGTACATAGTTTTCATATCTATGTTACATTTGGTAGGTAAGCAAACTACATCGCTAGTAAACAATTTCAAATTTCACACACACACACACACAACATATAATAAAAAAATATGGGGATCACATTAACTATTTTGGCACAAACACTAATAAATTTATTGCATAGGCTTGGTAATCTTAATATATATTATTCTTCCCAAAATTGTAATTTCTACATAATATAGCTTCAAAGTCAAACTTTGTAATATCATACTAAATATCAATGTAAAGTTCTTCCATTTGTTTAAGCTCTTCCATTTGTATATATCATATGTTTCCTAACACTTTACACTTTGATTTTAGAATTATTTTCTCAATCCATGAAAGCATATTTTCCAATTGATAAATCTAATAGGAAACCAATTCACTATAATTTTCCACAAATCAAGTCAAGATTGCATGCCACAGTGTGTTCAATATCTAGGATCAACTTGTGTGTTATGCATGTCGTTGACGGTCTAATTTAAGAAGCGCCTAGATAATGAATCCCTTGTGTACTTATGAAGATGTCCATGTTCATCTTTATCATGGTTATTTGATGTGTTACATACTGACACACACATTTCACATATATAATAATAGGGTTTAAAGAGTTAAAAGAAAAACAAGTCATTTTGCCCCTACTTACAAAAATTTCAACACTAAATTCCTCAAAAGTTCAAGTTGTTATATATCATTTTGACTAAAGGTCTTGTTAAATGCAACTCCAAATAATTGCTAAATAACACATGTTGCTAAAATTTTCCTATTTTTCAAGTAGACAGTAATGACACGTTCTAAAAGAAAGTGGACAGTTTGTAGGATAAGGACCAATAGAAAAGGGGCAAAGTAAGAATGGATTACAATTCAAATGTTAAAGAAGTTATAGATTGACATACATTTTGAACATGCTACACAAGTGAGATCATGGCCTTCAAACACTAAAAGGGTATCAATTAGAAGTCAATGGACAACAATTGAAATGACACATGCTATGAGGTGCGCTGAAAATAATGGGTACTCCACTCAAGTTTTTGTAAAGAAGTGGAATATCCTTGCATCCACCCTTAGCTACTGGTTATTTAGCATTACAACTATGAAGAAAAAGGCCCCGCCCCCTTTTGATAGAGAAGGAAGAACTTGAGAGTGTTCAATGGTGTAAAGACATGGAAAAACTTGGACATGGACTTGAAATCATACAAATTTTCACATATGTGAAAATAGGCCCCACCTGATAAATCACTTATGACAAATGTGGTTCATTTTAAGACCCCCCTCCAAAAATTTATTATAGAATAGGTGGCGAATCTGACCAAAAGGCAATTCACATGGTTGGCGAATGTAGGAAATGAGGGTTTCGCGATGGTGGTGAATGGAGTTGTTTTGAAAGTCACCGGTGGCGGATGCCATTTTGGGGGTTGTTATTGTTCAACAAGTACATAATATTACCGGGTGACATGCTTGAGTGTCGACATGATGTTACCGATCGGTAACACATCCCACTTGTTCTCGAACGATAAAATTGACACATGTGTTATCACGGTAACATAAAATATCGACACATGTGATTACTGCTTACGTAGACCGACAACAAAATACTCGATATATGTGTTACCGATCGGTAATAAAATACTAACATATGTGTTGTTAATCAAGAACAAAATAGACTTATTCCTGATGGTGGCGCAATGTCATTCGGTTGGTAACCCAATTGTGATTATATTCTCGATCTGACGGTAATAGGTTGCATCCTTTGTTGTTGTTGTCACCCGATAACCCTTTTTGTTCCGTTTTCATTCATATTTCCCTGTGCCACGTGTCTTCACTTCCTCGATTCTGTGGGCCATAGCCACCGCCTCTCCTTTCCTATATATATACCCATCCCCACTCATTTTGTCCCATTTTCACTTGCAGGTTTCTCCGAGAGATTTTTCAAAGCTCCACCTTCTCGTCCACTTCCAGTATTGTAGCCTCTAGCCCTCCAAACTTCTTGTCCACTTCCATATTTGTTCTACGATTCTCCTATATAGGTATCTTCCATTTTCCAACACCTCTTTTTTTTCAAAGAATCAAAACATCAAGGATTCAAGATTCAAGAATAATGGCACCTAGAAAAAGTCCATTAAAACAACTTCCTATGTTTATCGAAACATTTTATATCTACAGTTACTACAACTACTGGAAGACCCTCAAATAATCAGTCAATCTGATTAGATTGGTAGCTCAGGGTTCCATGGACTTATTTACATGCCCCAGCATTGACAGAACACAAGTTATTAAATAATTTAATGCAAGCGTATAATAGTTTTGATGGCACTTTCATTGTTGCGTTACCATCCCACTAATTTGTCATCGAATAACACCTGATGATATTCATCGTCTAATAGGCCTACCCCATCAAAATGCATTGCCTGTAACCACCAAATCCATTATACCTGATGAGAAAAAGAATTTTTTAGAGTCTCATTATGATCTTTCTGTTGAGGTTGAGGTTAATAATCCCTCTAAAAGAGGGATTAACACACAATCTATCAAAGACCCCTTTCTCCTAGAAATGGTAGAATTTTTCCAGTCCCGCATCATGTTACAGGGAAGATACAATGACATTCCTCAGTGGGCATTATACTACCTTCTCCAAACCATTTTCGGTGTTAGATTCGATTGGTGCACATTTCTTTCATCAAGGATTTGTGTTGACCTTGAGAGCCAAATTAAATCTTCTGCAGCTTATTTCTTGTTCTTGCTTTATATTATGAGGGTTTTTACGGACTCAAATCAACAATTGTTCCAACTTCTCTACACGAGAATATGGATAAACATGGAATTCCTCTAGACCAATAGTTGGTGAGTATTTTGTTTTAAAATCATTTAATCTTGATTCTTTTCAAAAACAAAATCATTTTTAAATTAATTCTTATAAATATATAGTTTGTAATTTGTTTTGAACAGGTCAAAGCAAGTGAAACAATGAAACACCGTAATGTGGTAGGTCATGCACATAATGCTATTGGGCCTGAGGGGTTTGGTGACAAGAATTTAATTGATGTCACCATGACTGATGACTCTTTCACTGTCACTAGTAGCCAACAATATAGAGGGATAACACTAGCCAAAGGGATGTGCGGTTCTATGGATTCGTCCCCATCCCAAAGCCAAGACATGTCAAATAATGGCACTTAGAAAAAAGTCCATTAAAACAAATGCCTTTATGGAAAATCCATGTTTTAATTTATACATATTGCATAATCATTTTAGTTTTATTAAATTATTTTACATACTAATGATAATCTAAATCTTTGATTCTTGACAATGACATATTTCATTATCCTAATGTGTAGCCTTTTCGACACATCAATGACTCCAAGACACATGGTGTTTGCTCATATTGGTGCAGACACTACATACATAGTTGAGCAAGAAGAGATTGATTCTGCACCATTTCATCGCCCAGGCCCTTCAAGTTATGGTACTAAGTAACTAATAAATAGTGAATTAAATTTTATTTATATTAGTCTTTCTTTTAGGAATTTATCATTCTTTTTAATTGGTTTTTGTTAAATTCAAGTTTTGCAGTGCCACCACCCCCTTCCACCCAGTGCCATAGTCTATTGATTACGAACAATGTAACTCGGATCCAATATTTGAGACTCTGTGGGTGCTACAAAACAGCTTGCCAATGTAACTCACTAGTGCAGGAGGGGCTTGTTTCAACCAACTCAATGGAGACAACTCTATGTAGATGTTCAACTTGGCTAGAAAGTGAGGTAGCCCAACTCGATACATCTCGCCAACCTAAAGAAGCTCTACGTGTTCAAATGGAAAGCTCACTATGAGCTAACTCTAATATGACAATCTACTAAAATAGTAGAGGCTATCAAAACCTCTAAATTTAGAGGTAAAACCCCTAATGGGGAAAGTTTGATTTTTTTTTTTAAATTCTGCGGTAAATTTTTTTGTTGCAAGGGCATTAGTAAAAAAACAATTTGTGTTTCAAAACCTATAATTGAACAAAAGATTGTGGGGATGCAAGGATGGGGCTGGAAAGTTGCAGAGGCTGCACATGCTCTCCAAATGTTGTAAATGATTCTCCAAGCTCCTTTATCTCTCTCTCGCACACCTTCTCTCGCTCACGGGGACTCCAACCCGATCTAATACCAAATATGGAAGAGGGACAAAGACTTGTAATTATATTAATGTTTAATGAAATAAGATACAATAGAAATGACTACAATATTTATAGATATTTCACAACCATAAGGTGACAAATGAGATGTTGTAAAAGTGCAACAATAAACACAATTACAAAGAGCTTCCAAAATACATATGAGAAGCATAACTATTTGAAAATACAAACAAATAATAAATTATCCTATGTGAATAATAAACAATAAAAATGGTTATGCACTCATAACCATACAATAATATCAAACTACCAATTGTAAATGCTAAATTAACCTCAAGTAAAGTATGATTTACCTAACATTCCCCCTTAATTCTGCATTGCCTCAAGTGATGTGGAGAGGAACTCTTTGAACAACTCAAACTTGTCACGTGTAAGTGACTTTGTGAAGATATATGCTCGTTGTTCACTATTGAGAAAAATGAAGTTGTATATTGTGTTTCAAGACATACTCATGTATGAAATGAACTTATACCCCAATGTGCTTTGTTCTCTCATGAAACTTTGGATTGTGAAAAGTTTGATAACACCTTCATTGTCTACATACATGGTGGTAGGTTTGTATTGTGGTATTCCAAGTCCTTATAGTTTGTGACATAGCCATATCACTTCGTAGACAACTTCACATGCAAACACGATATTCAAACAGAGAAGAGCGAGAAACAAAGTGTTGTTTTCTTACTTACCTATGATATTAATCTAGATCCCAAAAATAACACAAATTCAAAAGTGGATTTCCTATCATTAATGTTACCGCATGATCTCAATTTGAATATCCAGATCTATTAAGAAGATAGTTAGTTTCTTCTTCAAATGAAAAACTTTACTGAACCCGGAAAGATAAGACCAAGATCTATTATACCCTTGAGATATCTCAAGATTCACCTTCAAATGAAAAACCTTCAAATGATAAGAAAACTTTGGGTTCACCTACAACCTTCAAATGAAAAACTTTGGGTTCTTGCATGAACCTGGAAAGATAACTTACTACAAATTTGATATTTGGTCTAGTATATGTTAGGTAAATGAGACTCCCAATCAATTGTCAATAAAGAGTTGTATTTAGCATAGGATATGGATCTGAATGAGATAACTACAATCTTGTCTCCATAGGTGTAGCAATAGGTGTGCAATCCATCATTTTGAATTTCTCGAGTGTTTTCTTGGTATATTTCAAATGAGAAATAAAGATGCAATTTCTTTTACCATACTTCCAATCCAATATAGTAGTCCATGAGCCCGAGATCTATCATGTTGAACGATCAATTAAGATCTTTCTTCGTTGCATCAATCATTTTCACCGAACTACTAACGATGACTATATTGTCAACATAAACAAAAAAATCACAATCTTCCCCTTTATTTTTGAGGTAGAGATTGGGATCATATGGATTTCTAAATAATCCATGCCGAACAATATGCTCATCAATTTTAATGTACCAAGCGTATGTTTCCTTTTTAAGACCATACAAATATTTCTTTAAGTCTACATACATTTATTTCTTCACTGGTATAGCCTCGGGTTGATTCATGTAGAATTCTTCTTGTAGATATTCATTCGTAAAGACACTTTTCACGTCCATCTCGATGGACTTTCCAACCAAAATGTGCATCTATTTCAAAGACCATATTGATTTTTTTCATCTTAGTTGTGGGAGAAAATGTCTCCTCATAGTATATGCCTTCCTTTTGTGCATACCCCTTTACTACCAGTCTTATTTTGTACTTGTCTATGGTCCCATCTACTTTGTACTTTGTTTTGAATATCCATCTGTAACCAATGGGTTTCTTCCCGGTGGAATATCGACAAGCCGCAAAGTGTTATTTTTCATTATCGATCGATATTCAACATCCATGACATTTTTCAAAGATTTTGACTGTAGGGATTCCTGGATAGTAGAGGTCTCGACAGATTCAACAACTCTACTCATCAAATCAAAGTTTACTTCTTATCATCTCTTTCATCGCGAGTTCGTGGTCCAATGGTGGATGTACCTAGTGGAGCATCCAATTTTTCATCTCATATCGTGTTAGTATACCACTTGGGCATATGTTGTACTACTCCCATGGGTCGTGGTCCTGTCTGATCATCACCATCATCCTCATCATCACAGTCATCATAAAAAGGAACATTAGATTATGTTTTCACAATAGGTGGAATATTTATATCAGGTGAGTTCAGAGGAGGAGTCTCAAATTCCTTTTTCTCAAATAAATCAACATCTTTGCTAGTGTAGACTTTTTTTGGTCTTTGGATCCATCAATCTGTACCCAAGAGTCTCTTCACTGTAGCCAATGAAGATGAGTTTTGTGACTTCATATCCAACTTATTTTTGTTCTTCTTAGGTATGTGCATGCTTTCTTTGCACCCGAATACTCTAAGGTGTGCAACGGATGGCTTCCTCTTTGACCATGCTTCATGTGGTGTCACTCCATCAAGATCAACTATTTGCACTCGCTTTCAATAAATATATTGTTGTCTTTTTACTTCAACCCAAAATGTCCTCAATAGTCCATAATCATCGATCATGTTAGATTTAGTAGGAAAATGAGATCTACATATCACAAATCGCCATTAAAGGCCGAAGATTATAGATTATGATGTACAATCGATTAGACAAAGAAATAACTTGAAATAGATAGTGAATAACATGAGCTAAATGAGAAATATCTTAAAGCAAATAAAAACAATAACAAGAGATAGATAACACCACTAGATTTAAGTGGAGAAACCCAAAGGAAAAACTCCCATTGTAAAAGCACTATCTATATTAAGAATTTACACAAGTTTAACCCAACACTTACACTTCACTCCTCAATCTTTCACACCACTGCAGAGCTATGTCTCTTGATCAGTTAATACAATAATCATGACCATCTAGCTCATCTTGTGTTTTTACTAGTGCCTTACATAGTATGCTCTGCTACCGTATCTTCACAAATGTAATGATCTCAATCTTTAATAGGGATCACCCAATAAATGTAAACGTTTCCAAATCCAAATCCCGAGAGGGATCACACCCACATTAATGTGGGTTGGTGAATTGGTCAGGCCACTTCATTCTTAATTGTGAAAGACCTTTTTATTATATGTTGGGGCATGCCCAAGTGGCTAATCCCACTTGAAATTATCACCCAACACTTCCCCTTAATGTTAAATGGGAAGACAAATTAGGTAAGACAAATTTACCTTTTTATACAAAAGGATGTACAAACCTTGAATCATTGATTCAAGCTAGCATGCCAACAAGGAAATCCATAGATCTTCCCATACATAAATTCTTAAGACTAGTGCTTTACATATGAAGACTTACATCAGATTATGGAGCCTTTTATAAACTAAGGCATACCCATAACTAAAGCTTCATTGGGATTTACAAGTAACTTCACATAAAGTGACACATTTACTTATTACAAAATGGAGGAAGTATTGGAAGTTTACAATGAACTACCTTATGCATTTTCTCATGAGACTTATAGTTCACATACAATGTTACAACCATGTGTAACCAATCCCTAAAGGATCACTTTGTTACATACAAAGTGGGTGGTCATGATCCACTCTTAAAAGCTGACCTGGGTCTTTTATAATAAGCCATCAAGAGTTGGCATTGTCATACACACTCCCCTCAAGGGAAACTCTGATAGGCTGAACAAGGCACAAAAACTTGCAAGACTTCACAACATGCAATGGCCTTCACATAATCTTTGATGTTTGAATTGGATTCTTTATCAAGAGCAATCTGCCTTCACATAGAGGAGGAATACTTCCTTTAGCTCCTATGTGTATCACTACCAACAACCTCTTTAGCCACATGGCTCTTTTGTTGCTTCAAGTGATGACACCTGCATCAAAACTTGAACATAAATCCAGCTGCATATCCAACACAACATCAACAAATATCATAATAAGCATAATAGAAATCATACATATTTTACTTTTAACCAAGTATAAAGGTTAAACATTAGTTTTATAACAACTTAACATATCACTTATGCTTAATAATTAACAAATATGTTTTAACAAACATATATATCATACAAAGATATGTCTTAACCAAGTTGATTCAGATAATCAAATCATTCAAGAGTAATGAGCATTTACTGAAAAACATTATCCATTAACTATGGACACACTCATGGATTTATGTGAATTTTTCTTCAAAAAATGACCATGTAAGCACCCTTTTGAAGTCTAGACATGTCATATATGATTAGATTTTTATGCCAAAAACATGATTTAATCATTCAAAAACATTGTCTTACTTCTCTTGATTCCAAGAATTATATTCTTGTTACTACTAAGAGATCATGACTGTTTTGACAAAAGAATCATTATCACAAATAGTTAGAGAAAAACTGAAGCAAAAAACACTTTAAAAATGTGCATGTTTTCAGTTATAGTTATGCTTTTTATTTAGAGGTGAAAGATGAAGTTTATATAGCTACTACATTAGCTCTATGATTATTTTCTTCATCTTCATCTTCATCTTGATTTTGATCGATCTATTCCATTTCTTATTTCTAAAATTTGACTTCTTTTTGGATTTACAATCCTCTTTCTTATGGCCAAATTTTCCACAATTGTGACATCTACCATTAAAACTTACTCTTAAGTTTCTAATTTCTTGTCTTTACAAGGGGGTTTAAGAGATGGTTTTGATTTTTGAATCTAGAAGGTTTACTTTTTTATTCTTGAGTGAGAAGTTCCTGAGTAGCATTTTCTTTGGAATCAAAATTTTCCCTAACACACTCTTCTTGAATTAACAAAGAAGACAAAAGTGTCAAATTAGGTAGATAATTCTCATTCTGATACTTAGAGTTAAGAATGGAGATAAATTTTCTAAAGTTTTCATGTATATTGATCTGTATAATGAAATATATAGCTTATCTTGAAATAGTTCACAATTATAACCATCTAATTAAGCTTTTATGTTCTTAATTTTAGCTAAATAGTCCACAATTTTCTCATCTCCCTTCATAGGAGTTGTAAACAGCTCTAGAACAAGCTTAATGATCTTAGACAACCTACTTCCTTCATGCATGGTCTCTAATTGCTTCCATGCAGCTGAAGGTGAGTCTAAATGGCCTATATGCATCAAGAACTCATCTCTAATGCTTTGCAATAGGATGGACAAAGCTTCTTGAGATCTTTGAGAAAAGAGCTAAGGTTTTCAGGGGTATCTTGTCTCCATGTGGGACATTTTTCAATGCTAGTCACAAGATCCTAGAGCTTTCTAGCCATAAAACAAACTTTCAAACATACTTTCCAGATGTTATAGTTAGTTGAATTCAAGAGCTGAGACTTATCCATTGAAAAAAAATAGAACTAGCCATTTTAGATGCTCAGATAATGGTAAATGAAGACAAATATAGCTAGAAAATGACTCAAAGAAGCTAAATAGAGACAAAAAAACAAGCTACAGATATCTTTTAATTGTTATATGACTACAAACAACCCAAATTTGATCAAAAATAACTTGAATTGGTCAAGTTTTGGATCAATTTAACAGGGCAAGGTCGTGTTCTAGTTACAAATTGTTTTAACAGGATATGAGCTAATTAATTAATCAATTAATTATGAGCTTAAAAACATAGCATAGTTCATCAAATCTTCAAAAATAGCTAGATTTGGTCAAAATTAGCTTGAATTGGTTGATTTTAGATCAAATTTATAAAACAGAGTCGGGGTTGAGTTATAAGAGCTCGGCAAGTTCTTTAGCAACTTGGCTCGGTGAGATAAAAAATGAGATACTTTAACAAATAAAATAAGTTAAATAAAAACTCATATGGGGGTTGACACATGGCACAAATCAACAATACCAAGAAAGGCACGTGTTGGCTTTAAAACAGATCCTCGGGCGGACATGACGCTTTAAAAATTAAAGTTAAAGCCTCTTCGGGTCTGAAACCGATTAAAAACCACGACAAAAGATAAATAAACACGTGTCAATACACGAAGCTTTAAAAATAAAGAAAATACACATGTGTCACTTTTTAATTAGCTCGCATTTCACAAATGCAACTAATAATAAGACTTGACAATTAATTAAAAGACAAAACCATATACACGTGTCTTTAATTAATTGGATCACATTTCACATTCTGACACAATGTGAATAAATTCTAAGTCAAACAAGCCACTTGTCAAAAAATTAATGGCTTAAACAATTTATAAACCAAACTTGAAATAAAGTTCAGGTCCGGAAAAGGAATAAGACAGTTGTCACAATCTAAATGGTGAAGCCAAAGCAAAAAATGACACCTAACACCGACACAATTAGAATACGTGTCAAAAAACAATTGGATCACGTTTCACAAGTCTAAAAAAGTCTGACAAGTGTAAAAAATAGAATACGTGTCATCTTTCAATTAGATTAGACTTCAAGTTCACAGACTTAAAAAAATCCGTAGAATGAAGACAAATTTTTGAAGCCGCGGTTCAAAGAAAAAGATTGTAAAACCATGAACAAGACAAAATACGACACGTGGAGAGTTAAAAAACGTGTCAACAGATGAGTGGTTCGCACTTTGCAAGTTTTGCCAAAAAATGACAGAAATATACATGTCCAAATGCAATTGAATCACACTTCACAGTGCAATAAAAAAGACTAAAGCAAACTAAAGACACGTGGAGCCTTTTAAATGGTTCACATTTTTGCAATCTGATAAATGTGAAAAGGTGGAAAATTTTAATTGGATAACAACTACCACAAATAAAGAGTGAAAAGTGGAATACAAAGCCACTTGGAAAATGTGAAATTTCGAGCAAATGTGATGGCTAAGTCAATTTGACAATCAAAGAAGCCTAAATCCCTTAGAATTATGTCAGTGCGAGCAATCAAAGGATAAATAATATTGGAGGATTGGACCAAGCTTTGAAAGATAGAGCTTTTTATGGCGACTTGAAGCCATTTGAAACTCTAAGAGAGCAATATGAATTTCGCAAAAATGAAAGAAAGAACACCATCATGGACAACGATGAGGCAATATTATTGGTCCAAGCTTCACAAAGATAAAAATGTGAAAATTGATCCAAAATAAAAGATTGGGTGATGGCTTTACAAACATGAAAAGAACAAAACGAAGCTAGGGAGAAATATTATTAGCAAAAAAAATAATAAAAAGACCAGAAAATACAAAGCCAAATGGCACAAAATGATTGGATCAAAGCTTTGCAAAGACAAAACTAGCGAAAAATAAAGATTTTATGCTAGAACGGACTTAAAAGTCCCAAATAAACTAGATCTAACTAGATATTTCAGATCCACATTCAAAAAATGATTTAAATGGCTATTTACAATGGGAAAACTAGAAAATAGCTCACAAATGATGAATTCAAGCCGTAAATGGCTAAAACGAAAGCAGAAGCAAAGATCTAAGCAAACAAAGCTTAAACATGATCTAAACAACCATTTAGCCCATTTTAACCAATATTTTAAACAATATTAGGTGGGAACTGGAATTTTAAACTTGGTTAGCTCGAACACATGACTGCAGAAATTTTGGGTCTCATAGATCCATCAATAAACTTAAAGTTTCTTCACCCTTTCAAGTCAAAATACTTCTAGATCGATCCTACACACGCACAATCACCATGCTCTAATACCATGTTAGATTTAATGAAAAATGATGATCTATAGATCACAGATCCACCATTAAAGGCCAAAGATTATAGATTATGATGTATACAATTATTAGACATAAATAACTTGAAATAGATAGCAAATAACATAGCTAAATGAGCAAGAGCTTAAAGAAAATAAAAACAATAACAAGAGACATATAACACCATATTTAAGTGGAGAAACCCGAAGGAAAAACTCCACTGTAAAAGCATTATCTTTATTAAGAATTTACACAAGTTTAACCCAACACTTCCACTTCACTCTTAGTCTTTCACACACATTGCACAGAGCTATATATCTTGATCAGTTAATACAATAATCACGACCATCTAGCTCATCTTGTATTCTACTACAGTATGCTTGTCTTACAGTGATGCTCTTTAATAGCGTATCTTATAGTGATCTTACTTTAATATTGTTAGGTTGTTTCATTAATGTACAAATGCAAAATAATGTTGCTAAAGCCAATGACATTATCGAGAGGCATCACAAATGGTTTCCAATAACACCACATGGTGTGTGGAATGTCAAATTAAGTGGTGAATCGGTTAGTTGTTTCATTCTTTGAAATACCTTTTTAATATAGGGTGATTAGATAGAATTTAATAATGTTGGGGTGTGCCCAGTGGGTAATCCCACTTGACATTATCACCTCAATATCATGCAACGCACCATCTTGATTAGTATGGTTTCTTCTCTCAATAACACCATTTTGTTGTTGTGTGTGTGGAGGAGGCATAAGTTGAAGAATTAAGTGAGCTTGTAGGTAGGCTTTGAACTCCTAAGTGAGCGAGAGAGATTTGATATGATGACCAATCTCATTCTCTACATCCAATTTGAACTTTTTGAAGTTCTCTAAAGCTTAACTTTTCTTACAAAGACAAAATATCCACATTTTCCTTGAATAGTCACCGACACACAAAACATGAAGTAATGAAATCTAGAATGGCTAGGTTGTAGGTTGACCATAAAGATGGATATGAACTAGATAAAGCTTACCATGAGCTCGATAAGTATTCTTTTGAAATGAAGCTCTGTGTTGTTTTTTGCTAGGTAGTGAGGACACTTATTTGTATCCTTCTAGAAAGATGGCAAGCCTCTCACCATGTTATACCGGTAAAGTGTTTTGAGATACTTGAAACTGATGTGACCAAGTCTTTGATGCCACAACTCTGTCTTTGATGAAGAATTCTTGGCCACAGTACATGGTCATCTCTATGGAAAAATTCAAGCTGGAACATACATCCCACATTGGAGGCTTTTGTAAAAAAATCGAGCCTCTTGATTTGTCTCGAATCAAACACACTTTCTTATCGAATGACTATCAAAGTCAATCTTTATATTTTGATCTAGAAGATGACTAACTGATAGTAGATTCTTTATTAAGCCAGGGACATATAGTACATTTGATAGTCTACAATTACATGAACCAAGAGGTAAAGAAATGTTCCTAGTCCCTGTCATGCTTGCATCACCTAATGAAACAAGATTTTTTTAAGGTGTTTCCCTCATTATAGTAAACTAGTCTTTGTTCCCAATCATGTAACAAGTGGCTCTTGAATCAACATACCAAACATCACTAGATGACGTGGAATGGTTCAATAGAACAAGAAGTGTACAAGAAGTCCTCATTTTACGAATGATCTTCTTGCTTAGTTATATTACCTTGTTGATGGGGTTTTTTTCACCAATTCCCCTTGAAAGATGGTTTAAAACCCGCAAGCGAGGATCACGGGATGACATGCACATCAAGACGTGTGAACGACAACGTGAATAGATCTTAGGAGGAGTGAGCATCAACCGAATGTGCATGCAAAGATTTGAAACACGGGAAGAACTGGTTAAGCCATAAAACTCTCCTCTATCTCATAGATCAAATGAGGTGTACATATAGGAGGTTTGAGTAACCCCTAAGTGTTGCAATCATGACAACTCGAGTAGAGAGGGGAGTTACATTCTCGAGTAATAGAAGTGTAACTCCCAATGACACATATGATGCATGCATCGACACCGACGCCTTACCGATGCACCGACACGTAAGGGAATCTCATAATGACACCTAAATGACACATGGACCTACGATCTCACCTAAGCTGAGATGACTCACCTAATGATGTGGAAAATAACACACACCAACACCCCCCTTCATCATAACTTAGGATGAGGTGGCAAGTCAAAAACAAGAAATGGGTCCCGGCACAAAGCCTGATGAGGTACCCATGCACAAGAAAAAGGTCCCAAGCAGTGAAGGAAAACCCAGTGGGAAAAACATCCACCACAAGAGAACAAAACACTCTCTAATCTAAGAAAGATGCCAAATATGGGTCCTAGCTCTAGACGAGCCTGAAAAGGTACCCATGTACAAAGAGGCAATCTCTCGGAAAGAAGAAGAGAGAGAAGAAGAGGGAGATGAGAGGAATGCAGAAGATGCCATGGATGGATCTGAACTCTGCAACTCTAGGAAGTCTCCCAAAAGAATGTCGATGATGAGATCCTTTCCTCTAGACTGAAGAAGAGCCACCCACACCGAATCGTGTGCCTCGCCCTTAGAAGGGAAAAATGATGTGCTTTGAAGTCCGCCCACTCCACAAAGGAAACCGAAGGTAACAACACGAAGAACTCTGAGTCTGGTGCATGAAAGTGTGACATAGGTCTAGCGAGTGAGTGCCAAGGAACCGAAGGTAATGCCACATGTGTAGAACTATTAGAGTGAAGAGGAACACCGTAGAAAGGATGTCCAAGTGATGTGAAGGGAACAAAACATCCTCCACAACAGAAAAGGGATCCACAACTGAGGGTGGATCAATGAAGGTCTCCGGAAATGTGGAAGTGACATGATTCCCGGAAGGGGCACTCCTAACAACAGAGATGATGAACTCCTCTGAAATACCTGTAGATGGATGAGGAACCTATAGAGCATCACAAGTGGACTCTGTGAAAAGATGACTAAGGTCGATAGATACTCGTCCCAATGAGGGGGCTCAACAAACAAAAGAGCGATGTCAAATAGGTATGAGTCATCCAATGAAGGTAGAGGAGTGAAGTGGGCCTCGCACACTGGAAGTGGAAAGGAGGCTGGTGTAATGACGGTGTGAGACTGAGTATGAGACTGCTCGATATTTGATGAGATGTGGGATGTGTCAACACTCTCTGGAATAGTGAGAGAAAGAGGAGAAGAGTCCTCTGTAGTACTCTCAACATCATAACTGGATGCACAATCCTCGTCATCGAAGTAAACCAAGTGAGTCTATGTTAGTGGAACTGTCATCACACGAAAGAAGAGGAGACAACTGAATTCAGCAAAGCAAAAACAATGGCGGCAAAGATGTGAAGGGTCTCCATAGAGGGATCGAAGAATGCTCCGCACACGGTGAGGTGGATCTCGAGTTTGCCATGTGAAACCAGAGAGAACGAGAGACATGCATCATCATGTGACCAAAGACATGGTCACAAGTGTCAAGGAAGTCCTCTAGATGATGATGATTCAATGAAAGTGCAGAACTGCCCAAGCAAAAGGGTAAAAGACCCTTGTGGGTGAAGTAACGTTCCATGGAAGCACGCCAAGCTGAATAGTCTCTCTCCCGGTGAGAAGTGGCGGAGGTGAAGGTGATCCTACGACACTCAAGTCTTGGAAAGAGCACTCTCCATGATGAAAAAGCAAGATGGAAGGTGCACAAAAGCAAGACATCAGACTCGACCGATAATGCGTCTACGTGTGAAACCCAAGAGTACAATCAACCCCCTAGAATGCGGCACTTTATAAAAGTAGTGTGTTTACAAAATTGACAATGTCATCACATAAAGTGTAAGAAATCATGCAACTTTGACTAAAGAAGCGCTCAAAAATGAGCAACGAGTCAAAAGTTATGGCATTAAAACGATTCCCGCAACTGATGGAAAAAGCCAATAAATGTTGCAAACGCATTAAAAAAATGCCCGAAATGGGTGCAAAGGGTGTCGTGTGACTACTCGTTGGAAATGGCATGGAATTTTAGATAGGGTTTGTTTTGACTGTGAGGGGGGATTAGCCTCCTGCCAACCCCGGACCTCGCCCTCCGTCTTCGACAAGTGTAGGAGGGTATTAAAAACAACCAATACAGCCCAAAATAATTAATTACATGCCATAATGTTTTTTTAATTAACCTCAAAACATTAAAAAAGAGGAATGAAGAGGGGACCCACGTTGAGAAGCCAAGGCATGGAGAGCAAAGAATTACCAAAGAAAGAGTGTTGAACCCGATGTTTGGAATGCATCGAGAAGGTGGAAGCCCATGTGGCAGATTTGAAAGCGTTGGAACAAGCTTGAGCCAACCGCTGCGAGAGATGGTGTAGGTTTCAAACGCCAAGGTCAAACAGACTGGTGGAGGGGCTAATGCCACGTGCCAAGGCAATACAAAATTTAAAAAATGTTTTTTTAATGCAAAAACGCGGTGGGAGCTATTGGAGCCTGCCAAGAGCACGTTGGAGGGGTCGCAGTGGGTGGGAGGTGCTACAGTGCGTGTGGGAGGTCGCTGGAGGTGCTGCAAGAAATGTGGTAGGTGTCGCTAGATCCCAAACCGCCAAAAATGCCGAAATGCTAGAAACGGCCGAAGTAGATGGTGGAAGAAATGTCCAAGGCTGTAGAGGGCAGCAAAGTTTGACCTAGTTGTTAGATTCCATGCTAACGAAGATGGTGAAAGTGCACAGGTTTACAATGTACCGAGAGCAAAAAATTGAGAGGTCTGCAACGTGAAGAGAGCACAAAAAATGTTGAGAGGTCTGCAACATGAAGAGAGCACAAAAACGTTGACAGAGATTCAACTCGAGGTCGATTGTAGGAGCTCCACGAACAAACAAGGAACACAAGGATTCAAAACTTCACAATCCACAAACCAGGGATGACACGAGTCATCCAATAATCCAAAACACGGGCCAAACAACAAAGGGCAAGGCTGAACCACGAGCCAAACACGAGCAAACATGAGCACGGTCAGAGAAATGAGTTGCAAGGAAGCAAGAGTTGAGTCACCAGCAAGTTGTCGGTCAAGCTAATGCAAGAATGGAGAACCAATGTAAACTAGCACAAAATATGCAAATCTACAACTCAAAATGCATTAGACCTCAGGAAAACACCTCTAAACACACATGTAAACCTGAGAATCGAACCACAAAGACACTAAACTCGAAAAACACCAAAACTCGAACACGACCAAATGAACCACGAATAACCCAAACACCGAATAGAGGTATAAACACTCAAATCAATGCACTAAAGCACATAACAGAATATCCATTATGACACACGCAACGAGATCTGAATATCACACCGTAGAAGCTGGAAAAACACACGAGCAATGCCGATGAGTGCACGGATCCACAAGATCCACTCGATACCATGAAAGAGGGTTTAAAACCCTGCAAGCGAGGATCACGAGGGATGACGTGCACATCAACGGACGTGCGAACGACAACGTGAAGAGATCTTGGGAGGAGTGAGCATCAACCGAATGTGCATGCAAAGATTTGAAACACGAAAGGTAAACTTGGTTAAGCCATAAAACTCTCCTCTATCTCATAGATCAAATGGGGTGTACATATAGGAGGTGTTGAGTAACCCCTAGTGCTGCAATCATGACAACTCGAGTAGAGAGGGGGAGTTACATTCCCATAATAGAAGTGTAACTCCCAATGATGCATATGACATGACCTGATGCACTGACGTGCTGACGCACTATGACATGTAAGGGAATCTCATAATGACCCCTAAATGACACATGGACCTACGATCTCACCTAAGCAAGATGACTCACCTGATGATGTGGAAAATAACACACACCAACACCCCTTTTTCTACCCTTGATTGTAGTGTGAATTTCCCTTATGAGATAACTGATTTTGAGGTACAAAATTACTTGATGAACCTTTCTTGTATGTATTGTACCAACAATCTTTCACATCATGTCCTTTATTGCAGATATGACACTTCTTCTTTTGCATGTCTCCATACTGATGTTGCTGCTATTTTTGGGACTTATGAAAAGAATGAAATTTTCATTTTCATTTTCCTTTTCCTTTCTGATGAGAAGATAGTGCCTTTTCCTCTTCATCATATTTATTGTACATAGCTTCTTCTTATTGTAGTAGATTCACCAGCTTGTCAAAACTAATTGTCTGATCTGACAAGTTTATTATCTTGATAAAAATGCAGTAAGAAGGAGGGAGTGCTCTTAGAACAATGGGAACAAGAGTTGTATCAGTGACCTCCTCTCCCAAGGCTATAAGTGAAGCCCCCAATTCTGTAATTGTTCACAAAAAATATTCTATTTTATCATTCTATTTGAATTTCAATGTGTGTAACCGACTCTGCAAATTTAGAATTGTGTTCTTTTTCTTGGCCTCATAGATGGTGCTCACTTATCCCACGCTTCCTTGGTTGTTATGGCATCTCTAATGTGGGGTTTTAATTCATCAAACACTGCGAACAATATTATGACTTTGGCCTTCTAATCGACATGCCAAACCGCTCTATTAGGTTGCATCATCTGGTGATTTGGTTGTGGAACCATTCACAATAGGCCATATCTCTTCAAACTCAAGTTGTGTTATGATATTAGTCTTCCATGCAACGTAATTATCTCCTCTAAGGAGTTGTAATCTGGAAGAAAGAACTTAGGGGCATTGGTACCCATTTTTTAATTCACTGACAAAGGGTAAGGCTCTTATCACTCTAGGTATAAGGTCTCCCAATCTATATACCATTAGTCTAATATATCGAGCCTTTTTATATATGCACCCTTATGATATACCCATCGATACGTGGAAGAAGCTCACCCTTTCAATATATCGAACAATACATGAAAGAGGTGTTAATGTATATGAAAGAATCTTATACGTGGTACCAAGACAATATAGAAAGGGGTATGTGTGATTTCGACACGGATCAAAGAAATATCCTTATACGTGCATGTAACTTCGATATATACTTGGATAATTTAAGTGTCTAGATTTTTATCATGCAATCGTTCACAAACGGATGGGATGGCTCAAAGTGTGTGCACTATGTCCTTATTACTCCTGTTGATTTATAGGGAGAATGCCAAGACGACATTGTTGTATCTATATTAGGCATTAAGTATAGTAGTAGTCACGACGAATTTACCCATAGGCACCTATAAATCAAAAGTGTAAAAGAGATCCAAGATCTCGTGAGTGTTACAGTAACCAAATTTTTACTAATTTTGTTTATAAATCTCTGCTAGTTTCTAAGCATTACAATATTTGTGGTTAAATATGGCAACCTGAAAATTAGTACAAATCACCTGAAATATTCACTAAAAATGTAGTATTATATCCAATAAGTAGAAAAATTGAATGACACGAAAAACAATTAGTTTACGAGGCCTGGTAGCCTCCGAGCTCAAGATATGGCTCTCGATGCAAAAATCGCAAAAAAATAACTAAAAATGTAGTTTTTAAATGTCTCCCCTTTAGAAAACGTTGCTTTTTAATGAAATTTTGAGTGAAATGGGAGAAAAAAATTTCCCCTTCTATAGGGTTTTCTTGGTAATTTTAGAGGGTGTTTAGTTGTGGTTAGTGGCTTTAGAAGATATTTTTGCCGCTATATTTGGTGGCGTCGTTAAATAGACCACGAAATTCAAAAAATTATATTAAAAATGTTTTACGTGGGGTTCAAACCTATCACCTACCCCCTGAAAGACCATTCGGCTAACTAATAAAACAATCACAACGCATGCACTCTATCTTAAAATTTTGAATTTAACCAAAATTTTAAGTGCCCCTACCTTTCAAAATAGACATGGTGCTGATCAAATGGGGGTCCACGTATTTGGAGATGTGGTGTAGGAAATTTAGGTTTTGCATAGAAAACAAATCTGTTTTGTTTTAGATTTATTGTTATCTTTCACCACTTATTGATTTGTTATTTTTTTTGTTTGCTAGGTGTGTGCAAGATCCCTTTTTTTGGATGGCTCGCTCGGTTGAACTCGTTGTTGCTTGCTCGAGAAGAGGCAATATCCATTCTTTGGGGATGGCCCCAACTCGGCTTCAAGGTGATGTACATAACCGCTTTAATGTTGTTTTCTCGGTGATTTGTGTTTCGTAAGAACTTTGTTTTGTTTTGCATGTTCAAATGACCCATCCAATAACAAAGCTTGGTCGGTGAAAAGAGGGCTTGATAGGAACAATGGGCTTAGTTCAATGTTCTAGTTTTGTATTTGTGTGTTGTTTTGAATAGCTCGATGTACAGTTACTTGGTAGTCAACAAAGTGACCCAACTCAGCTCCAATATTTGAGGCTTGGTGGGTGCTACAACACAGCTCGCTAATGTAACTCGCAAGTGCAATAGGGGCTTGTTTCAACCAACTTGATGGAGACATCTCTGTTTAGATGTTCAACTCAGCTAGAGAGAGAGGTAGCCCAACTCGATATAGCTCACCACCAAAGTATCTCGGTGTTCAAATGGAGAGCTCAAGATGAGCTAACTTGAATATGATAGTCTGCTAAAATATTAGATTCTATCAACACCTCTAAATTTAGAGGTAAAACCCCTAATGGGGAAAATTTGATTTTTTTAAATTCTTTTTCAGAGCAAAATTTTTGGCAGGGGGCACCAATGTAAAAAAAATCATTTCAAACACCTAGAACTAAATAAGAGGTTGTGGGGATGCAAGGATGGGGCTAAGAAGTAGTAGGGCAACTACATGGGCTCTCCAAATGTTGTAAATTCTTCTCCAAGCTCCTCTATCTCTTTGCACTCTCTCTGCACACCTTTTTTGCTCATAGGGCTCCAACCTACTCTGATATCAAATATTGAAGAGGGAAAAAAGCCTCGTAATTCTATTGATGTCTAATGAAATCGACATAATAGAAATGATTCAATATTTATAGATATTGCACAACCATATGCTTTAACAAATAAGATGTTGCATAGGTGCAACAATAAACACAATTACAGTAGCTTCCAAAATACATCCGGGAAGCATAACTATATGAAAATACAAACAAATATAATTTTTACAACTATGTAACAAATTATCCTACATGAATAATAAAACAATACAAATGGTTATGCACTCATAACCATATAATAATATCAAACTACCACAATAAATGCTAAATTAACCTAGGTAAACTATGATTTACCTAACAAAAACTTGGACATGGACTAAAAGTCATACAAATTTTCACATATGTGAAAATAGGCCCCACCCAATCACTTATGGTAGGATTTATTTGAAGACCGCCCCCTCAAAAAATTATTATAGAATAGGTGGAAAATCGATGAAAAGGCAATTTCGCACGGGTGGCAAATGTAGAAAATAAGGGTTTCGTGACGGTGGTGTATGGAGGTGTTTTGAAAGTCACCGGTGGCAAACATCATGTTTTTGGGGTTGTTATTGATTGACAAGTAGGTAATGTTACTAGGCAGATGAACGGAATACCTCCAAAAAAATAAAGTAGATGTGTTATCGGTCGGTAACACATCCCACTTGTTCCCAAATGAAAACATTGACACATGTGTTACTAACCTAACAAAATATCGACACATGTGTTACCGGCCGACAAAAAAACTAACATACGTATTACCGACTAGTAACCAAATACTAACATATGTGTTGTCGATCGGTAATGAAATAGACTTATTCTCGGATGGTGGCGCAATGTTTGTGTTTGGTAACAGATTGTGATTTTATTCCCGAATGGTAACAAGTCGCATCCTTTTTTTTGTTGTTATCACCCGATAATGCTTTTGGTTATTTTTTTATCTGTATTTCCCAAGCCACATGTCTTCAACCTTGATCTACAGGCCATGGCCACCATGCCTTTCCTTTCCTATATATACTCATCCCCATTGATTTTGTCCCATTTTCACATGCAAGTTTCTCTGAGATATTTTTTCAAAGCTTCAACCTCCATCCTTGTCATCCACTTCAAAGATTGTAGCCTCACGAACCTCCATCCTTCTTGTCCACTTCTAGTATTGTAGCCTCCGAACCTCCATCCTTCTCGTCCACTTCAGTTATTATAGCCTCCGAACCTCCATCCTTCTCGTCCACTTCCATATTTTTTCTACGACCTTTGTATATAGGTATCTGTCATTTGCCAACACCTCTTTTTTTTCAAATAATAAAAAAATCAAGTATTCAAGATTCAAGAATAATGACACCTAGAAAAAATTCCATTAAAACAACTTCCTATGTTTATCGAAACATTTTGTATCCATACATTACTACTACACCAATCGCTGGAAGACCCTCAAATAATCAATCAATCTGATTGGATTGGTAGCTCAGGGTTCCATGGACTTATTTACATGCCCTAGTATCAGACAGAACACAAGTTATTAAATAATTTAATGCAAGTGTATAATAGTTTTGATGGCACTTTCACTGTTGCATTACCATCCCACCAATTTGTCATCGAATAACACCGATGATATTCATCATCTAACATGCCTACCCCATCAAAATGCATTGCCTGTAACCACCAAATCCATTATACCTGATGAGAAAATAATTTTTTAGAGTCTCATTACGATATTTCTGTTGAGGCTGAGGTTAATAATCCCTCGAAAGAGGGATTAACACACAATCTATCAAATACCCCTTTCTCCTAGAAATGGTAGAATTTTTCCAGTTCCGCATGCAAAGTGTTACAAAAAATATACATTGACATTACTCAATGGACATTATACTACCTTCTCCAAACCATTTACGAGTGTTAGATTCTATTGGTGCACATTTCTTTCATCAAGGATTCGTGTTGACCTTGCCAGAGCCAAATTGAATCTTTTGTAGTTATTTCTTGTTCTTATTATGTTCTTGATTTATATTATGAGGGTTTTTATGGACTCAAATCAACAACTGTTCCAAATTATCTACATGAGAAGATGGATAAACATGGAATTCCTCTAGACCAACAGTTGGTGAGTATTTTGTTTTAAAAGCATTTAATATTGATTCTTTTAAAAACAAAATCATTTTTAAATCAATTCTTATAAATATATAGTTCTGTAACTCTGTTTTGAATAGGTCAAAGAAAGCAAAACAATGGAACGTCATAATGCGAAAATTCATGCACATAACCCTACTCACGGGCCTTAGGGGTTTGGTGGGAACAATTTAATTGATGTCATCATGATTATTTACTCTTTTTTGTCACTAGTAGCCAACATCGTAGATCGATAACACCATCTAAATCGATGCACAGTTCTATGGATTCATCCCGGTCAAAGCCAAGATAGAATGCGTGCTGCCACTATGGAAAATCCAGGTTTTAATTTATACATATTGCATAATCATTTTAGTTTTATTAAATTATTTTACAGACTAATGATAATCTGAATCTCTGATTCTTGACAATGACATATTTCATTATCCTAATGTGTAGCCTTGTCCGACACATCAATGACTCGAGACACATGGTGTCTGCTCATACTAGTGCAAACACTACACATACATAACTGAGCAATAAGAGATTGAGTCTACACCATTTCGTCACCCAACCCTTCAAGTTATGGTACTAAGTAACTAATAAATAGTGAATTAAATTTTATTTATATTAGTCTTTCTTTTAGGAATTTATCATTCTTTTTAATTGGTTTTTGCTAAATTTAGGTTTTGCAATGCCACCACCCCCTTCCACCCAATGCCATAGTCTGTTGATTACAAACAACAACATTCATAGTGTAAGAAATCTCGATTGATTTCATTCTTATTAATTTGAAGTTCTTATTGTTCGCTTGTTTGTCTTTGTTATTTCAATAATCAACATATTGAATCTGATATTGTTAAAGTATTGATGCTCCTAGATCTTTGCAAATGAAAATGAAATTCAACCCACAATCGTGGCCACCCCACTAATCTAACTTAGTGCTTAAGGAGTAAATCATTATTACATCCCCTTCCACCTCTATCTTATGGTAGGGGAAAGAGGATTGTGTTCCCTGGAATGAGCAGGGGGACATAGAATTTCACAACATCAGAGTTGCCCAATTAATACACATCCTCAAAATATTCATCATTTAATTACATTAATTGACCTAATTTTCACCTCACTTAGACATCTCATCTAGCCACCTCAACCTAGACCTATTCTTGGCATGTTGCCATAACTAACAATAACTAAGTCTTACTTGCCTTAATGAGATAAGATTTGGTCTAAACCCTAAAATTAATCCCTAAAATATCTCTAACCACATTCCTGCGTTCATTAGAAGGGGAGTTTTCGTCTATTCCATGAGAACAAACTATTTGGGCCCAATAAATTATAAATATCTACCCATGTTAGTAAACCTAGGGAATCCCACCTTAACCGATGTCACTACACTTAAACCGACGCCGATCAACCTGAAACCATCGTCGGTTACCATTTATTCACCTAAGCAACCTTTTTTGGGTTGGCACATTCTGAGAGAAAGAAGACGAGAAAGGAGTTACATGCAAGCAAAACCAAAGTCTTTTCACACACCCAGACACCCACAACCAACATCAAGATAGATCTAGAAGCATTTGCACTCACGGGAGCATTCTGGGAAACACTAATGTGGCACCAAACACCATTCTTATGATCAAATACCATCACCATTCTGGCATCAAACCTGCACCAAACAACGAGTATACCTTCTACCAACATAGTCTATTTAAATATAACAGGCTTTTGTTACTTCTGTTATCAATTCATACCTTACATGTCCATTTTTCATCTCTTACCTGCTTATAAACTCAACCATTCTTCTACTCACACCACTAAATCACCCATTCTCACCCATTATCCACTTCTGATCATATTGAGACCTTTACCTACCTCCCCCTATACCCTTTCATCTCTGTTTAACCCCAACTCAATCCCCACACCCATATTTCATTAAGTTCCTATCACCCCAACCATACCGACGCCGGCCACCCAAAACCATCGCCGATCTCCTTAATCGCCGTGGGCTATACCAATCGACATCGCTCTCTATGTTTTACACATTTTCCAACAATGTAACCAAGTAACCTTTATCAAGTGACTTAAACAACCGTAACTTGATCTTAACTAGTTCGAATGACCTCGACAACTACCTACCCTTCAAATCGACTATAAACTAGCATCGTTATATTAGATTTTCTTATCTTATTGTTTGAATGAGATACCTAAATCATATCAACTACGATAGGATTTTGTTTATTTCTCACATTAATTTGTTTTAAATAGTGGATTGATAGCCATCTAGGGAGTATCACACTTCCCGTATCTAGCACATGTTAGGCTAGTCCACTGTCATATATCATTTAACTCCTCTCTGGTGGTCTTGTTTTTTATTACAGGTAGTTCCTCCTAGCCAAAAGGAATCTCTCACATTCAGCTATGGATCGAGAAGTCAATACGTGCGCAACAACCATCTACCAACCAACATAAATAGGTATTCCTCCTTGGCCTTCACCCTTATATGTTTCGTCATTCAAAATGTAAAGAAAATGGTGAAACATTTTGGCATGCCCGATGGGACCCATTAGGGGTTCTTGTTAGTGCAGGTTCATAGCACCCCTGGATGTTTATCAAATTTCTAGTTTGATAATGGACATCCAGTGTGATTGAACAACATTGAATCTTTTCCCCAAGTGTGGGACTTACAAAATGGGAAAATAATCTCTAGATTAGAGGTTGGTTCCTCAACTCCTTTGATTAGATGTATAACTTGAAAATTGCAGAGGTTTAATATCAGATCCTACTCTAAATGCAGAACGGACATGGAGAGGTAGAGAGGATGCAAAAGAAATAAAACTAATACTAACAAGGTGATACACCAAAGGAGTAGTGAACATATACTTCTACAAATTGACACAGATTAAAGGAATGCAACAAACATCATACACAAACTACTGAAATGTAATGAAAGATCAGAAATGAAGCAAAACAATACAAGAAGAGGATTGAAACTCATTCACAGAGCTTGCACTATCATTCCCATTCAAAAATACATGCATTACAATAGCACAGAGGTAGAAAATGAGTTACAGTCCTGAAAAGAGGTCTGATATTCCACAAAATCACTTTCTAGGGTGAAGAAGGGAGCCTGCAGTTCATAAAAATGTTCAACCTTTACAAAATGAGCCAAATCTGGCTTTTAATGGTGAAAAATGTGAGCTAGGAAGAAGAAACATGGGAAAACATGAAAGGATGCTTCAACCACTCGACCAAATTACATTAAAACAGCATGGGTACCCTTGAAATTTCATTCCCAATGTTTTTGGCCATGCTGGGAGAGAATGGAAGCCATACTTCATTTAAAATGGTGGTTGAAACATCAGTTCTACTCTCCTTCCCCGTGCCAGAGGTGTTTTTTGATTTTCTCTCTCCAAACCCCACCAAAACACAAAATTGAGCCCTCCATCATGTAGATAATTTCACCAGATTTCCAATGACACTAAGAACATGAAAATCCGAGCTCTGGATCAAAAGTTATGCCCTTCTGAAGATTTAGGGCAAAACTAGGGCAAAATTGAGTTTTGGCGGGCCGAAAGTTTAAAATTTTCCTCTTTTTGAACTTTGGGAAAATTTCCCCAAAAATTTTGCCCCCCCACCACTCTGAGGCTACGTGGCACATTTTGATTAGATGCGGGCCTTCCCCTTACCATTTTACACTTTTTTGGACTTTGGAAAATTTTCAAAAAATCTCCGCTGGCCCGATGCCACGTGGCACCTTTTCATTTGCTGACGGGCCATCGCTTCCAAAATCTCCATTGACTCTGACCATTTCCCCAAATGGGACACGTGGTGTGTTGTCATTGGCATGGGCCTAAACTCCAAATTTCCCCTTGCGGACCCGCCTTAAGATTTTTGCCGGCCACATGGACACGTGGCGTGCTCTGATCAGGCGAGGGCCATCAGCGGGCTTTCATTGCATTATTTTCCACACTTTGGTAAAAGGGAAAATTTCCCTCCATGCCTCCACCTCTTGATGCTCCGAGGACATGTGGAAAGTTGTGATTTGATGTCAGCCTTCGGGCCAAGATATCCCCTTTGCACCAACTTTGTATTTTTTCAAATTTCTTCCCACGGTCCGAACTCCAACGACCCTATGGACACGTGGCCTCCTCCTATTGGCTGGCGGGCCTTCAGGCTGAAAAATTCCTTTGACTACCTCCCCAAATGATCCTTGGAAAAAAATCAAAACCTCCCCCGCTCCCCGCCATTCCGATGCCACGTGGCAACTTCCTATTGGCCACGGACCTCCCTAGGGAAAATTTCCCTCTCAAACTCCATCGAGCCATAACTTGCAAAATACAAGGAGTTAGAAGGAAAACTTTACCTTTCTGGAAAGCTGAGAAGATTCTCTATCTGATAAAACCATTTCTAGAAAATTTTGAGTGCCTGTAAGTGAAAAAAATTGACTGAGGCACAAGGAAGGAAGAAATGAAGGGAGTTAGAAAAAATGAGCAAGGGCTTATTTTGGATAACAATTTTGGTGACTCGTAGGGTCATATGCTCGCTAAATGAAATAACCAGGTTTCTGAAGCAATCCATTGGGCATGGAGTCATCAAATTTTCTACTTGGTACCCCCAACTGATTAGAGAATTACAAGGAGGAAGATTGTGAGCGTAGAACATCACCTCCGATCTCGGACATGGCCTCGTATGATCGCATTTCGGGGACATCAAGCTTGTGTCAAAGCACTTAGGGAAATGGATAACTAAGCTATAAAAAATAATGTGCACAAGCACTTGGAGAAATGAAAATCTAAGCTAATATGTATAAGGTCGAGTTTCCTCTTAGTAGCAATGCTTTAGATGGATTCCATTAACTCGAATCTGCAGCTTCTTCACCATCCAATGTAGACAATTGGAATGTGTTCTTTGCTCTTACACTTTGTGACCATGTAAGGGCCACTCCAAATGGCATCAAACTTTGAATGCCTTCCTAGATTTTCTCATCTGCATCCCATTTTAACACTATATCTCCAACTTGGAAGGTTCTAGCCTTCTTTCCTATCAAAAGTTTTCTTGATCAAGGCTTGATCCTTCTCCATTCATTGGCCGTATGTTTTTTTATTTTTTGTAGCCCCATCAATTCTACATATCTCACCTCCATGGGTTCAAACTCCAACAACTCCAATTGTTTCATGAGTTCCAACATTGGCAACTCAAGTGTGACACATAGGCAAGATTACCTCTCTTCCATAAACAAGCTTGAATGGAGAATTACCTCCGGATCTCTTGGGAGTTATCCTATCAGCCCACAAGGCTGATTTCAATTTAATATGCCAAGTCCTCGATTTCCATCAAAAGTCCTCTTGATGATCCTTAACAAATTCTTATTGCAGACTAGAAACTTAGCCATTACCTTGAGGGTAATAGTTTGATGAAGTGCTCAGATAAATCCCATTTTTGATAGCCCACTCAGTCACCTGTGATCCTATGAATGCCAAAGCATTATCTAATATTATAGTGGTAGGTACACCAAATCTGGTTACTATCCTCTCATAGAAGTCTAGAATGCTAGATTCATTCACTTCTTTGAGTGCCACTACCTCAGTCCATTTGGTGAAGTAGTTTGTTGCTGTTAGAATCCACTTGTGTCCTTGGCTTAAGTTTGGGTTAATGACTCTAATGAAGTCCAAACCCCATTGCATGAATGGCTGGTCAACTGAAATTGGGTGCAATGGAAGGGCTGCTAATCTTTCTTTTCCTGTGAAGAATGCACAACTTTTGCACCTCTTGATCCATGCATAACAATCACTAAATACCTTGGGCCAATAATAGCCAACCTTCATGATCTTGAGGGCTGTCACTCTTGGAGAAAAATGACCCCCAGCTGATCCACCATGGAACTCTTCTAGCATTCTATTGATTTGGTTTGTCCCAATGCATCTCAAAGAGCACTCCATTTACATCCTTCTTGAACAAAACACCATCAACAAGTGCATATGGGACAACCTGCAATCTGAAGTGTCTTCTCTTGGTTTTGTTCATCTCTGAAGGGCATAGGCCTATGTGTAGGAAGTGCATTATGTCTTGGGTCCAGCAAGGAGTGATGACACTATCATTCTCTTCTTGAATGCTTCTTGGTTCATGGTTGTCTTGCAACGTCAAAACAACATCCTTCTCATTGTTTGCTTCCATTGATTTGCTCAAGACCAGTTGTTCACATAACCCCTTTCCTCGGACCAGCTTGGTGATTTTGATCTCAATGTCATACTCCATGACACGAGTAATCCACCCTGCACGTTTTTCATTTAAATCTTTGTTGAGGAGGAAGTCTTTTACCCCCACATGAGAAACCAACAGTTGAACCTTGTTATTTGAAACTAGATGCTTAAATTTCTTCAAGCTCCTAATCACTGCAAGAACATGCTTCTCAATGAAGGAATATCTCACCTCATAGCCCTCCAAGCTTTGGCTAAAGAAAGCAATTGGTTGCTCTACCTTTTCTTTGTTCTACTGTACTAAAATTGTAGAGATTGTATCATCACCTCCAAATGCATAAAGGATGAAATCTTTGGAGAAATCTGGATTAATGAGAGTTGGAGCTTGTGAGATTTCCTCTTTGATTGCCTCAAAACATGCCTTACCCTCAGTTGTCCATTTGAAAGCTATGATTTTCTTTAACATCGTGGTTATTGGCTTGACAAGGGCTGCAAAATCTGGAACAAACCTCCGAACAAAATTGATCCTACCCAAGAAAATTTGAAGGGCCTTCTTGTGACTTGGTAGTGGCAAAGGTGCCTTTATTTCTTCAACCCTCGTGGATCAATTACTAATCCTTCTTTGGAAATAATGTGGACTAGGAGCTTTCCTCATGAGCTAGGAAAATACATTTCTTGGGATTCAAGGACACCCAAAATCTTCTACATCTTTGGAACACTTGTCTCAAATGAAAGAGATGATCTACTATACTTTTAGAAAAAATAGTGATATCATCTAAGTATACTAGTAATATCTTGTTGATCAATCCCTTGAACACCATATCCATCACCCTTTGGAAGGTAGCTCCAGCATTGGACATCCCCAATGGCATTTTTCTATATGCATAAGTTCCCCATTTGGTGGTGAAGGCTGTCTTGAACCGATCCTCTTCCTTTACCATGATCTCGATTATACCCTCGAATAACTATCTAGCAATGAAAAACCTCTCAATCCAAAGCAACAACTTGTAAAATCTACTCCATAGAGGGGAGTGGGTAGTGATCCTTTAGGACGCTCTATTCAAATCTCTAAATTCTACACATAACCTGATTTCTCCACTTTTTTTTATCGGAACTAAGTTTGCAACCCAACTAGAATGCTTAATGGGAAATATGATACTTGCCTCTATCAACTTATTCAATTCCTTCTTCATGAGAGGCTCCATGTGTGGATTGACTAGCCTTTGTTTTTTCCCGATGGGCTTAGCACTTGGATCCAATGCAATTATATGCCGAGCTAGCTTGGGATTGAAACCTTTCAAGTCTTCATAGCTCCAAGCAAATATGTCTGGGAACTCTTGGAAAATTTGCATGAACTTATACCTTTCTTGCTTGGTTTATTACATAATTTGTATCCTTCTTGACTATAAACCTAGATATACCCATGCCAAAAAAAAATTCCTAGCCTTAGTTTTCATCGCCACCAAACTCTGCCATTACCTACTTAACCACAAAACCTTTGTCATTACTAATACATACCCATTACACTATATGTATGCCAAACCTTATCAAAATCAACATGCCTCACATTGGCTTATGCTTCTAGCCGACCTCGACCTTGAATTCATTCATCAAAATTCCATCAAGGGCTAGGCTATCACCACCAATTGGTCGATGCACCTATTTTTGGGAATCAACCATCTAGCTTCAACTTCCCAAACGAGTCCATAGCTACCCTTTCCCTGGACGAACCCGCTTACCAAATGACACTCTTCTTTGATGGCTCCAAGTGTCAGTGTCGGGGTGGGGGTGGTGTTGTCCTAATTCTATCGAGGGTGAACCCATGCCTTTATCTTTCAAACTTGTTTTTGATTGTACAAACAATATTGTTGAATACGAATCACTCATACTAGGCCTCCAAGATGCCTATACCTTTGATGTTAAGTCCATCAACATCTTTGGTGATTCTCATTTGGTCATAAACCAAGTCAATGGTATATACTAGTGTCGTAATGAGATACTTCAAAAGTATAAGTATCATGTAGACATACTTTTGACCACCTTTGACCGTTACACACTTTAAACCACCCCACGTTCTACCAATAAATTTGGATACCATGGCATGTTTGGATTCTCAAATACCTGCTTCACCCGCTAACTCTAAAATATTTTTCACCATACAAAGGCTACAATCACCCTCTTATTTACCTCGTGAAGTTTACTCCATCATAACTATTTCCCTTGACCCACGTGACCTTTGGTATAAGCAATATGCAAACTATCTTTACCTTTCCATTCTACCCGCTGATCTCACTTGTAATGGACAACATGCCTTTCTTACAAGTTTCTCTGTTATGTCATCATGGGTGGTCTTCTTTATAAGCGTGGCTTCAATGACATTCTCTTACAATGCCTTACGAGTTTTGAAATTCCCTACACCATTAAGGAAGTCCACGATAGAATTTGTGGAGGTCACTTTAGTGGTTTAGCCGTCACAAAGCGCATTCTTTTCCTAGGCTATTATTGGCCAACCTTAAACCACGACTATTTTCATTATGTCAAATGTTGCGTAAAATGCCAACAACATGCTAATCTTCATCACACACCTAGTCACACCTTACAAGTCGCACGAGACCTTTGACCTTTCTCTTAATGGTGTTTTGATCTTGCGAAAATGAGATCAACCCCATTCTTCACAACGCCACCAATGGATCATAACCACTACCGAATATTACACCAAATGGGTAGAGGCCATTCCTCTAATTTCTACAAAAGATGAGAAAATATGTGAATTTATTAACCATCACATCATTTGTTGTTTTGGTGTCCCTCACCGCATTATCACTGATAATGGAAAACAATTCAAAAACAAAACCCTACGCAAACTATGTGATGCTTTCGGCATCCAACTTAGTTTCTCATCACCTTATTACCACAAACCAATGGGTCAATCCGAAGCACCCCATAAAACCTTGAACAAAATTCTTATGAAGGTAGTTAATGATACTGGGAAAGATTGGCATATGCACATTTCTTTCACCTTGTGGGCTTATCGCACTAGTATTCACACTTCGACTACTACCACCCCCTTTTCTCTAGTCTACGATACCGAGGTTGTCTTACCTCTTGAAGTCTAGATTCCATCTCTCCGCATCTCACTACAAGACATGCTCAACGACGATGAATTTTGCTAGGATCATTTGGCATAACTTAAATTATTAGATGAACTTCATCTCAACGCTCTTGACCATCTCCAAATCTACCAAAAACGTATCAAATGTTCCTATGAAAACGTGTTCACGAAAAAACCTTTCAGGTCAGTGACCTCGTCCTGAAGGAAAATCAACATGTAACCAAAGAGGAGAAAAGTAAATGGGAAAATTTGCTCCTAATTGGCTCAGACCCTATATCATTACCCATGCCTATGGATTAGGTGCTTATCATTTGTCTTCACTCAAGGTAAACCCAAACTCCGAGCCCTTAATGTCTTGCATCTTCGACCCTTCTATTGTTGATATCAAGTCCTATATCACTTTCCGTCGAGTTGATCGTTTGTCCCTTGAGCGTTGTTCACCTTCCATATTACCCATTTTGAGGATCCATGACTCAAAAAGAATCATGTGATTCATGTCACCTTTCAGCCTTATCTTCAATATGAGTACCACGACTCTACTCATAAAGCATGATTCTCATGGATACTTTTCATCTTCTGCAAGATGCGATCCCATGGCCGTTCATCACTCGAAATCACCTCTTCCACAATTAATCTTTGTGTGCTACGGTCTTGTCTTTTAAATAAGAACCTAATCTTCCTCTATAGTCTTATCCTTGACTTAAACGTCTAAAAACAAAAAGGGATACAACTCCTTGAGTCAAACTTCTAAAGACAAGATAACTCCTTAAAAGGGATATCTCTTCTTTATATTCTACCATTATCAATAGACTGCTCCTTGAAGGAAAACTATATAAAGTCATTATAAAAATATAATAAATATTTAGAAGCTTACCGCATCAATCAGCTTCATGAAGACTGAAGGAGATATGTATTCATCCCATCTAGACTTCCAGAATCGATTAGCCTATTAAAAACAAACAAATGAAGAAAAAGATGAAATTTTCATCATGGACTTGCCTATTTTTGATCTTGGGTTTCTTGTTAAGAATAACATCATGTCGTACACTAAGTTATGCTAAACCACCCATTCTCACCTCATTTACCTTCTTATCCTAACTCCCTCTCTACTCAAGGGACTCGCCGCAACCGTGACATTTTGTGATCATGTGACTTTTCTTCACCCTTAGAATAGTCCATTATGCAAGGCCTGTAGGGTCTTACGTTCATAAGCCCATCTAGGGTATGGTAGACTCATTAGGGTTCTTATCAATTAGGTGGTTCTTTTGCCACCTCTTACCTTTCTACCTTCTTCATCACCTATTGATTCTCCTATAACAGACCAGCTCATCGACACATATATTTCAAATAAATCAATCATGCTTATGACCTAAACTCAACCATGCCTATGACCTACATTCACTGTGCCCAACACCTATCAATCCATTCCTCTACTTCATCATAATATTCCCAAGATTATGGGAGAACTACATCAACCTCGAGGTCCCTTTTCGCTAGGACTATATAGGTAGCACTTTGATGGCAAGGGGGCCTTGGAGGTTAGCTTGTCCACTCTCTACCCAAACTAATTCCCTCTTCCCCTTTCCTATTCACATTCTACCCTAGTTATTTTCCTTTTTATCAATAATTGGAAATTAAACCAAACAAACAACAATTGCTTAACATCTTTACCATTATCACTCATACAATCATTTCATCTTGTCTACAATTTCTTTACCGTAATCAGACATTTTCCTACAAATCATTTTAAACATGATCCACATCATCATTAATTACACAAATTAATGAATTAGAAACTCAACCATACCTAACCAACCTGACTCAATCCATGCCTAAATAAACCTTACATAACCATGCCTAAATCAACCTAACTCCATCATACCTAAACTAACCTGACTCAATCCATGCCTATGACTGACTCCATCCATGCCTAAATAGACCTGACTCCACCATGCCTACACGACCTTGACTCTATCAGGCCTAATCCACTTGATTTCCACATATCTATATATAACAATGAAAATTAAAATATGTACACCATCCATACTATAAACACCATCATCTATAAATCAGATAGTCTGTATAAAAATACATGTGAACATATATCCCAATAATAATCACAATCATCTCAAATCACTCATATACATCCTCACCATCTTCAACACGTAGGCCGTATATCATCAAAAATATTAAAAATATCATGTACATCCTCACTCTCTTTGGCATGCAGGTTGGTATATATAAAAAATAAACAACTATATAAAATAGGAGATACATACGGCTATCAGACATCACCCTACGGATATCCTCCATATCTGTCTCACATGTCTCCTCCTCCTCCTCTGCCCCATAAAACATCCAGCTAGCATCTCACCACCCATCATCGGTCCTGGTCGGATCTCTACTGGTACCTCACCTAGGGGCTAGCCTCCGTGAACTAGTGGCCTCGCCCCGGACCTATCTCGGGGCTCGATGGCCCCCTATTCTCTCTACACTATGGGTATGTGACCTAGTCCTCTCACTCGAGTCCTGTTGTGCTCTATACTCCCCATAGGATAGAAAATATATCCCGCGGTCATCAAAATATCCCGACAATACTGGACCTTACCTAAGGAATCTCTCAACCTACCTATCGTACTATCTGTGGTGGAGTCATTAGTCTTGGCCCCCGTGCCTTTCTCTCGAGACCTTGTCTGTTGGTACTGTAAATAAGGACCATGTCCTTGTGCTTGTTCCTATCCGAGGGAACCTATACCTATGCTTGTATTTGGGCCTGAAGGACCACAACCTACACATGTGTAGTGGCCAAATGGCCCTACAAAATCTGTAATATGCACTGTAGGTCTGCCACTGCATTCCCATCCCCATCTCCACCTCGTGCGGGTACACGTCCCCGTGCTACATGGGCTTATAGAGTGGACACTGCCTCGCAACATAACAACTTGTGCCTCCGAACATCGCTTGCTCATGTACAATCCCCAATTTGTGTAATCGGGGTAACCACTTGCCCATATATGGAGTCCCTCTAAACAGTGATGGTGGCTAAATCCGGTTGCCTTGGCCTCGCCGAGCATCGCAGAAATGTGTAGCCCACCACCGCCTGTATCTATCGGTCTTGGGTCACCCTAGCATCATCAATCCACCGGTCTATCACCTGCTCCTCCTGCCCTGTCGGTACTATCGGTTGTGGTAGAGGTAGAGGCCTCTCCACATCATCCCTCCTATACTGTGGGAAAGGTGGTGGTATATCCCGACAGGAGGGGTAGATGATGTTTGAGCCAATTGCTTCTTTAATGAGAGCAAGTCATTCGCCATCTTTTGGAATGATGGATCTGATGAGGTAGCTTGAGAAGAAGTTGGGGGATTTGATTTTGATGGCTCCCACCTTAACTCACTGGATATAATGAGGTTGTCTTCTATCCGAATGGCCATAGCCTGAACAAGGGCCAAGGTGGGTATTTATTCCCGTAAAAGTAAGAAACTTACTTTCGAACTCATGGCATTCAAGAAGAAACACTTTCGGTTCTCTAATGTTGGCATCATGGCAAGTGACACATGGTTGATCAACGAATTGAATCGGGTGATAAAATCACGCATGGTTTCATTGGTCTCCTTCATGTGAGTGATTTGCATAACAATAACGCAAATGCATCTTCTAAAGGTTTGTATATGTCTTTAAATGTAGTTCGCAATGTGGCCCAACTAGTGATGGATCCGGCTAGTAAATGTTAGAACCATTCTGATGTAGGCCCTTGCAAGGTCTCCAGAAAGAGATGTACCGATATGTCCTCATGAGTCACATCTAGAATGTTGCATGACATAATAAACGAAGCTATATGCACGTCCGTGCTTTTATTTCCACTCTCATCAAATTTCAGGATTTTTTTGTGATTTCCATGGGGGAGGGGGTTAACTGGATGCGACAGTGTTAAAGGACCCATGGCGTTTACCCATGGTACGAGGTAGATTTGCTGCCATTTGAAAAGCAGGAAAAAGAATGTGAGTAGGGAGTGTGGTTCCACTTAGCAAAAGAGTACTGTAAGTTGATGTCGAGGCACCCTGTGAAATCCAGACTTATGTGGAGGCAAGGCATTTCTTCCGATTGATCCACTAAGCTCGGTTATGCAAATCGTGCTTTAGAGTGATCTTGAAATTGTGCCTTCAAAGTAGATCAAAAATTAGATTAACTTCCCCACGAGCTCTTCTGCTATGAGTAAATGGTTCACCTGCCAAGTGTATATGTTCGGATTTGCAATAATCGGGAGCAGATTTACAACAATATTTTTGTTTATACTTGGTGATTTTCTCGATTTTTCTCGGGCAAAAATCAGCAAAGCATGTACTTTTTCAATATTTAATTTTACCCTCTTAAATAACAACAGATTGTAGTTTTCTAACAAAGATTAATAAGGATAAAAAGGTGGGTCAATTCAAGAGGTTGATTTTTAGATCTTTGACTGAATTTTGCAAGTTTTAAAATAACATAAAATGTCAGAATCTCATATCTACTCTGAAATATACAAGTTTTTGTAAAAACTCAGTGAACTAAAAGTTTCTATCTGGTCCAGATCTATGGATTTTCATAAGGAAATTTTCATTTTTGATCACTTATGCAAAAATGTGATTTTTAACAAAGGGTTAAAATTTGCAATATGGTAGTGATTTTTACAGTTTTTAATTATTTCCTTAGTTTGATCCCCAGTGGAGTCACCAAAAACTATTGGTCCGAAAATCTATTGGTTAGGCAAGTCATGGGGAAACAAGCCAATAGTGTGCAAGGCATAGCCCCTCTTTGAGACAACAAAGTGAAACTGGTTTATTTCTAATCTATCAAGCAGGAATCTGTGCAAATCTACACTATTCTAACTTCAAGGAGTTTGGGATCTCATCCCAGTAGAGGTAGTTCAACAATGAACAGAAGGTAGGAGGAAGGAGCGAAGGAGGGTAGATCTAAATGAAGAAAAGAAAAGAATTCCAAGACGGAAAGGTCGGAAAGGTTTATGCTTTGATCCGGTAGTAAACAAAGCCAAATTTACTTGCATAAACAATTAAAGCAATACTGATGAACATATGACAATAGTAGGAATGAATCTAATGAATAAAAATATAGATCTAACTTAAGAAAGATCTAATGCAGAATAACACACACATTAAAGACAAAGTCCGAATATGTGTATTAATATCTCTTCTATCAGTAAGAAAACACAAAGTCTTTCTCTCCTCACATCTCTTTTCATACAAAAATGTTCACCTAGAACACAACAAGTATTCTAGTATTTATAGAAGGAGAGGAGGAAAGAAGATAAAAGAAAACCCACTACCTCTAAAATATTTTACAAGATATTTACAAAAGATCTAAAAAGATCTAAAAAAGTCAACAGTTGACTTAGGCAAGTTTTGGATGACAACATCCCATGGTGTAACATGGATGAGGTCATCATGTATGCTAACATGCTTTTTAAAATATTTTACAAAACGATCAACGCATTCCAAAAGAAGAAACTACTTTGCCAGGAGTGTAAAATGGCACGATTGGCAACATGTCGACACAAAAATTTCTCCCCTTTGTAAAATGATGCACTTTTCGCATGTCAACACACAAATTTCTCCCCTTTGTAAAGTGGCACAGCTTTTCTACATGTCAACACACAAATTTCTCCCCTTTGTAAAATGGCGCAGTTTTTGCATGTCAACACACAAATTTCTCCCCTTTGTAAAATGGCGTAGTTTTCTGCATATCAACACATAGATTTCTCCCCTTTATAAAATGCCACACTTTTCTACGTGTCAACACACTGATTTCTCCCCTTTGTAAAATGGCACACTTTTCTACATGTCGACACACAAATTTCTCCCCTTTGTAAAATGGCGCACTTTTCTTCATGTCAACACACAGATTTCTCCCTGAAGGATAAGCAAAAAGTGGCTAAGTCTTGAAACAACTTGATTTTTTGAAAGGGAGTTTTGGGCTATTTCGAACGTTATCAAACTTCCTGGGGGCCAAAACAGAATTTTTGGTATAGTTACCTGCAAATTGCCCTTGTCAATTTTGTAGGATAACAATGGCTCTTTCTAGGGACTATCTTTGAGTGGAACTTAAGGGTAGAGAATCCCATATTTTCATGTGCTTATCCATTGGGTTACAGAGAGTCAAAAACAAGGGCGAAGAAAAAATAAAAAGGAAGGGAACACACAAAAATAGAAAGCAAACACACAACGAAAGAAAAAGAAAACGAACAAGAAAACTATACAAAGAAGAGAGCAAGCTCTACTTCATGAAGATCTTCAGTGCCCACTATAGGGAACTAGGAGCTCGGTTCCATCCAGATATGAGAGATAGAAACTATTACCTCCGTTGAGCTGCTTGATCTTGTATGGACCTCTCCAAAGAGAGTCAAACTTCCCGTGCATACCTTTTGGTTCTCTACGGTTGTCCCACAGAAGAACAAGATCTCCCACTTGAAAATCTCTCTACTTAGCTTTCTTGTTGAACAACCTCTTAACTTGATTCGATGTTCAATGATCTTATCGACAACTTTCACTCACTTTTCTTCAAGTTTTGTTAGGTATATAATCCTCTTTTAAGAGAATTTCAAAAGTTTCATCTTCATTCTCGAGCTAAGTGCAAAGCGAAAGTTCTGTGGAGATAGGGATTTTAGCCTCGATCACATACAACACCCGGAAAGGTGACATACCAAGAGACCTCATTGGAGTGATACAATCCACCCACAAAGCATCGTATAGTGATTTGTGCTAGGCCACTTGGTTTTCATCCACTAGCTTCCATATGATAGTCACTAGGTTCTTGTTATTGGATTCTCGCCGACCATTTCTTTGAGGATAATAATCGTAAAAGTATGAGCCAAGGTTATTCCATATCCATAATAAAAACCAATTACTTCCCATGAAGAGAATTTGGAAGCGTTATTTAACGATTTTATGTGGAATGCCAAATCTCACAATAATATTCTCTTTGATGAAGTTGTGAACAACCGGAAGTGGCATGCTTCACAAGTATGGCCTCCACCCATTTCATGAAGTAATCCATCACTTTGTTAGGACATAACTATGTCTAGCACTTGATTGAGGATTGAGTGTTCCAATGAAATCAATTCCCCATTGTCTGAATGGTTCATCAATGATGACACACTGAGGGGAAATGCAACCAGCTTTGGTTTGCAAACGAATCTGTTGGCAAAGTTCACATTTTGCTACCCAGGTGGCTGTATCCTAAAATAGCGTTGGCCAGTAGTACCTGGCCTGAATGATTTTATGTGCTATCATGGATGAGGAGAAGTGACCACCATAGGCTGAGTTGTGAAAAATTTCCAACAATTTTACCTGTTGTGGCTTGTCAACACATTGTAGAAAAACGTCGTCAATTCCGCGTTTGTACAATCCATCATCCCATATGACATATCTTGCAGCTCTCCGAGCTTCACTGTTCACTTTCCTTTGTGGTTAGGTGAGTTGGACATTCACCATAGGTGAGAAAGAATGTACTTATCGAATACCATTCGTCATTGGTGGCGAAAAAAAAATAGAACCATGGGCAAAGAATCTACTTTCTCCAGTTCATTTTGTTCTCCATCAATGTGATCAACTCTCTCTTCAGGTACCTTTGAGTCTTTATTTTCAGCCATTAGTTGACATAGACCCTTACCTCTTACCAACTTAGTTGGTTTGATGTCTAGATCATATTCTTTAACCTTTGCGATCCATTCTCTCATAAGCTCCCTAACTCCTGTTGAGTCAAGATAGACTTAACAACCATGTCAGGAACCAACACTACTATATGAGAATTCATAATATAGTAGCGGAAATTTTTTGCTTTTACCACAAAGAAAGGCATGTTTTTCCAATTACGACATCTTCGATTCATGAGGCTTAAGAGGAGAGCTCATAAAAGCAATCGGGATTAAATATCCCGGAGTTCTTTTGCTTAGCCGATACAAGTATGCGCAGAGATGCATAATCGTATATGATGAAGTCTTTCTAAAGTCGGGACACACCGTAACAAGTGCATGAGCGACGGAGGTTTTTATGTCTTTGAATGATGTCTTGCCTTCCTCACTTCATCGGAATGTTTAGGACTTGTTAGTGCAAAATCACAAACACCCTGGATGCAGATCAGGCTTCTAGGTTGATCACTCAGGCATCCAGTGTGATTTGCACAACATGGAAACCTCTCTCCAAGCATGGGACTTGTGAAACTGAGAGAGGAATCTCCAGAGAAGGCTAGTTCCTGCTCCTAAACTACCTGCCACAAGCTATTCCAGTGCAGGCAAGCTAATCTAATCCTAATCTAACAATGCCAAGGAGACAGAGAGAGAGAGAGAGAGAGAGAGAGAGAAAGGAAAAGAACAAAAGCCTACACTAAAACGGTGATACACTAGAGAAGGAGAATGTTGGACATCTATCAAAACTGCCATGGGACAAAGAGAGGTGAGCAATGGGAAGGATGGACAGATGCATCACAGGCCCAAGGATAGATTTCACATAAAATGTCCAAAACTCCATGAACACAGCTCCAAACCTGCAATGAACATTCAAACATGCACAAATACCTGCAATGAAGAGAGGCAAGAAGAGAAACAAGCAAAAATGAGCAAGGATGGACAGATGCATCACAAAACATGTTTTGTTGCTCCAGAAGTTTGCACAGAACATCATTTCAATAGTAAAAGGCAAAAATGCCATTACAGAGCAAGGGAGGAGGTTCGAACTCCATTTTCAACCCTAGAGAAGAAAAGAAGGGAGGGCAGAGCAGAAAAGATGAACAACTTGTTATCTCTTTTAAAATGAGCCAAATCTGGCTTTATACAATGCATGGGTCGAGCCCAGGAGAGAGAAAACATAGGAAAACATGTAAGCAGCCCAACCATTGACCAAAATGCATTCTTCATTAAAATTGGTGGTTGAGACATCACTTCTGGCCATGCTGAAGAAGAATGCGACCCATGTGCATTAAAACTGGTTGTTGAAACGTCGCTTCTGGCATTACCACGTGTCAGAGCTGTTTCTCAATTTTCTCTCTCCAAACTGCACCAAAATTTGAGATTGATCCTAGAATCATGTAGAGAATTTCATAAGCTTTCCGTTGATATAAAGAACATGCAAATCCGAGCTCTGGATCGAAAGTTATGGAGGTCTGAAGTTTTAGGGCACAAAACAGGTGAAAACGTGTTTTGAAATCTTTCCCGCGCTCTGCCACCTGGATGACACGTGGCACGCATTGATTGGTCGCGTGATTCTCTCTCCTCACTCACCCGCGGGTTTTTCTTTGAATTTTGACCTTTTTGATGATTTTGGAACATTTTTCACTTTTTCCCGCTTCCCCGCCACTTGTACGACACGTGGCATGATCTGGTTGGAGGACAGGGCGCGAGGTCAACCTTGTCTTTTAAACTTTGGGCCCAAGACTTTTTGCAAAATTTCTAAGTCCCCCCAAACTCTGCACTTCCTACTCCATTGGACACGTGTCCAATTCCTATTGGCTCGGGCCAGCGCTTCAAACCTTGCCCCTTTGACCCTTGGACTTTTCCCTTGTGACACGTGTCATCTCTTGGTTGGTCCACGGGTCTGCCGGCTCTTTCGCGTCCACCGCATCTTTTCGTCCCGGATGCCCTTGTGCTGAAAATTCCCGTTTCGGCCGAACCGGCCGGTTCGCATCCATTCATCCCGGATGTCCCAGTGCTTCGTGGGACAAATTCTTCCGGTTCGCCCGATCCGGCCGATTCGCGTCCTTTTGTCCCACTTGTCCCACATTGTTTCGATGAAGTTCTCCATTTCGGCCGATCCGGGCGGTTCACGTCTTCAAGGCCCAAATGTCCCATTTTCTTAGCGGGCCGCCTATTCTCATTTCGGCCGATCAGAAGCCGTTCACGTCTTCAAGGCCCAAATGTCCCATTTGCTTAGCGGGCCGCCTGTTCTCATTTCGGCCGAACCGGCCGGTTCGCGTCCTTCGCGTACTCTTGTCCTGAACTGTCCCGCTCAGCAGTTAGTCATTTTTCTTCCTCTTTCGGCCGGATCGGCTTTTCGCGCCCGCCGCGTACTTCTGTCCCAGATGTCCCTGTCGCTTCCGGACTGCCTAGAGGCCTTTCGGCCGATCCGCGTCTTTCTGTCCCACACGTCCCTACTGTTGCAAGGACTAGGACTTAGCCAATTTTCATGATTTTTCCTGGCCCAAGTTTATTTTCTGCAACCTTCTCGCATTTTCTCAGAGCTTGCTCTCTTCAACCTGGTCAGGAGAGTTAGAAAAATCTGAGGGAATCCTGAAACATGATGTTTGCTCTGAATCAATTAATCTACCTGGGACTTGAGAATTCTGATGCATGTTATCAAATTAACCCTGGGGGGTGAATTTTGGATAACAATTTGGCGACTCAGCGGGGTCATCTGCCTGCTAGATGAAATTACCAGTTTCCTGAAGCATCCATTGGGCATGGAGTCATGAGTTGTAACCTGCAACTGATCTGAACTTTGAAAACCTCCCTCTGAGCCACTTGAAACCCACCGAACATGGAGTTTTTCTCACCAAAATGCCATTGGAACGAACTGTGCAAGAGCAGAACCAACAACACCAAAACTATGTACAAAACTAAAAATCATACATGTCCCAAATGGAACATGTAGAGTGTGCACAAGCACTTCTTCTACTGAAAGCAAACCTACCTACTCTACTCTAACTGGAAGCAAAAGCAAGCTAAACAAACCCTGTGATTGGTTGTGAGAAATAGCTTCCCTTTCTCAAAAGTGGCAGCCATGCAATTGATTTGGCACTGATCATGGCTGTTTGGATGGATGGAAAATCAACAAGAAGCTGGTCTTCTATCCAAATCATCAAAGTATCGGCTGAAAACAAATCCAATACCTCTTTTAGTTGCTCGCATTTGGATCAAGAGGTATGGCAGCTGATCCTTGGTACTTTGTAGCTCACCCTCATGCTCAGAAGAAAGCATGACTGGTTGTGACTTCTCCTTTGGCTCCAATGAAGCCAAATACCTGATTGGGCAAGGTCTGATCCTTTGAGTATGCCCATTTCCCTGATTTTCAACTCCAAGAATGGAGTCTTCTTGCGGACCTTCTTGAATGGATGGTGTGGAAGAAATGGTGAAATTCCTCTGTCCTTTCTCTTCCTCCAATGAAGAACGTGAAAGATTAAAATCTTCCAATCTTGATTCCGAAGAGCTATTATAAGATGCTGGCTGTTGTAAATGAATGCCCTCCTTCATGACAGCAGACTCAAGTGTTTGGAGTGTGGATGATGAAAGAGAGAAAGGTGGAAACTCAACCGGCTCTTCTCCATCAAAACAGTTCTCCAAATCTGACAGGTAAACTGCCTCATTGCTGTCCTGCTGCTCATGTTCAATTTCCTCCATGGTGTCCTCTTGATCTGTAACTTGACCACCATGGTTTCCTTCACTCTCCAATATTGAGTTTGAGAAATCAAACTCCTCTTCAGCACTGGAACTTGAGAGAGGTGAAGTAGAAAGAAGAACTGAAGGTTCTCCTGTAGCCTGCTTTGTGCTCAGAGCTCTTGGGTCTGCACTTTTCTCCCCCACAGCTGGAATGTGCTCCTCTTCTTTTGGATTTGGAGCAGCTTCTCCTTCCTCCAATGTTTGAAGACAATCTTGCTCTTGATTGAACTCTTCCTCCAGCATGAAGTTTGTCAAGTCAAACTCTTCAATCTGCTGCTCTAGAGGACAAGTTGTGACTGCAAGATCTTCTTCTTCTGCTGCAACAAAATCAGTCCTAACCACCACCTGTTCTCCAACCCTAGCCTCTTCTGTAGGTTTAACCATCAAGGGGATCTTTGTCATCCCAAATCTAAGAGCCCAACTCTTCAGACTTTGAATTTCTTCATCTTTGTTTGGCTTCTCTTTTTGTTGTTGTTTTCCTTGACTGGCATTCTGATTGTCATCCTCCCAACATGGATTTGGGAATGCAAGAGGAGGGATGGGTTGTAACTCAACTGATTTGACATTTTTTTGTGGTGGTGGAGGAGGTGAAACCTCTTGTTTCTTTGGAGTGGGAGGTATTTCATTTAGCTCTTGTGGAGAGGATGACTGTTTGGAAGGAAAAAGGAAAGAAGAATTGAGGTGTGGTGGAAGACTGAGAGGTGGAGACATGGGATCAACATTTGGGACAGCAGATGGAGAGTTTAAAATTTGCAAGTCCAAATGAGATGATGTTGCTTGAGTAATGGGAAGAGAAAAACCAGATGATGGTGTAGAACTTACCCATTGACAAGGTTGTTCAACACCGAATGTATAGGCCTCTATTTCTGCTGTCCATTGTGCAAGTTGGGCAAAGCATCTTTATCATGAAGTCCAGCTTCTCTTGAGGGCTGAAGTGTCTTGGAAAAGGGCCTCCCCATGGACAAGGAGTCCTGTAACCGATCCCGAAAGCTCTCATTTGAGCTGTTGCTCTGGACTGCACCATCTTTTCCTCCATCTTTTGGATCTTCTCCAATAGACCAACATCTTGGATCTGATGGTCTTCATTGTATGCACACCCTTGCTCTTGGAAAGCTCCATAGCCAAACTGACTTTGGCACAACTGCTCATATGGGTATGCATACTGATCTTGAATCTGCTCAAAATGCTGATTTGGAGGATTTGTAAAACATGTTGGAGGTGGATATACTGCTGTTGTTGATGTGAATTCCATGATGGAAATGAAGTCATGATTGCACAACTTCATAGAATGAAAGAATGATGGAAGAGATGGAAGGAAGAATGGATGGAAAATGAATGAAAATGAATGGAAAGGAAGGTCTGCAACTTCAGAGATGGGTTGTTGACCAGATGGAGTCGCCAGATGTGTTTGCAAGTGCCTCCAAAGGCTGAAATCTTCACAGGAACACATCAACCTGCAAAAGATGAAGTGGAAGACCTCTAGAGTCCCACCGGGCGTGCCAAAACTGTTAGTGCAAAATCACAGCACCCCTGGATGTAGATCAGGCTTCTAGGTTGATCACTCAGGCATCCAGTGTGATTGCACAACATGGAAACCTCTCTCCAAGCGTGGGACTTGTGAAACTGAGAGAGGAATCTCCAGAGAAGGCTGGTTCCTGCTCCTAAACTACCTGCCACAAGCTATTCCAGTGCAGGCAAGCTAATCTAATCCTAATCTAACAATGCCAAGGAGACAGAGAGAGAGAGAGAAAGGAAAAGAACAAAAGCCTACACTAAAACGGTGATACACCAGAGAAGGAGAATGTTGGACATCTATCAAAACTGCCATGGGACAAAGAGAGGTGAGCAATGGGAAGGATGGACAGATGCATCATAGGCCCAAGGATAGATTTCACACAGAAAATGTCCCAAAACTCCATGAACACAACTCCAAACCTGCAATGAACATTCAAACATGCACAAATACCTGCAATGAAGAGAGGCAAGAAGAGAAACAAGCAAAAACGAGCAAGGATGGATAGATGCATCACAAAACACGTTTTTTGTTGCTCCAGAAGTTTGCACAGAACATCATTTCAATAGTAAAAGGCAAAAACGCCATTACAGAGCAAGGGAGGAGGTTCGAACTCCATTTTCAACCCTAGAGAAGAAAAGAAGGGAGGGCAGAGCAGAAAAGATGAACAACTTGTTATCTCTCTTTTAAAATGAGCCAAATCTGGCTTTATACAATACATGGGTCGAGCCCAGGAGACAGAAAACATAGGAAAATGTGTAAGTAGCCCAACCATTGACCAAAATGCATTCTTCATTAAAATCGGTGGTTGAGACATCACTTCTGGCCATGCTGAAGAAGAATGCGACCCATGTGCATTAAAACTGGTTGTTGAAACGTCGCTTCTGGCATTACCGCGTCAGAGCTGTTTCTCAATTTTCTCTCTCTAGACTACACCAAAATTTGAGATTGATCCTAGAATCATGTAGAGAATTTCATAAGCTTTCCGTTGATATAAAGAACGTGCAAATCCGAGCTCTGGATCGAAAGTTATGGAGGTCTGAAGTTTTAGGGCACAAAACAGGTGAAAACGTGTTTTGAAATCTTTCCCGCGCTCTGCCACCTGGATGACACGTGGCACGCATTGATTGGTCGCGTGATTCTCTCTCCTCGCTCACCCATGGGTTTTTCTTTGAATTTTGACCTTTTTGATGATTTTGGAACATTTTTCACTTTTTCCCGCTTCCCCGCCACTTGTACGACACGTGGCATGATCTGGTTGGAGGACAGGGCGCGAGGTCAACCTTGTCTTTTAAACTTTGGGCCCAAGACTTTTTGCAAAATTTCTAAGTCCCCCCCCGAACTCTGCACTTCCCTGCTCCATTGGACACGTGTCCAATTCCTATTGGCTCGGGCCAGCGCTTCAAACCTTGCCCCTTTGACCCTTGGACTTTTCCCTTGTGACACGTGTCATCTCCTGGTTGGTCCACGGGTCTGCCGGCTCTTTCGCGTCCACCGCGTCTTTTCGTCCCGGATGCCCTTGTGCTGAAAAAATTCCGTTTCGGCCGAACCGGCCGGTTCATGTCCATTCGTCCCGGATGTCCCAGTGCTTCGTGGGACAAATTCTTCCGGTTCGCCGATCCGATCCGCGCCGATTCGCGTCCTTTTGTCCCACTTGTCCCACATTGTTTGATTGAAGTTCTCATTTCGGCCGATCGGGTGGTTCGCGTCTTCAAGGCCCAAATGTCCCATTTGCTTAGCGGGCCACTTTTGTTCTCATTTCGGCCGAAGCCAGGTTCGCGTCCAAGGCCCAAATGTCCCATTTGCTTAGCTCAGTTTTGTTTTCTCGAATTGAACCGGCCGATTCGCGTCCTTAGTCTCTTGTCCTTCCTTTTGGCCGGATTAGTCATTTTTCTTCCTCTTTCGCCGGATCGGCTTTTCCGCGCCATGCCGTACCTCGTGTCCCAGATGTCCCTGCTCGCTCGGGATGCCTAGAGGCCTTTCGGCCGATCCGCGTCTTTCTGTCCCACACGTCCCTACTGTTGCAAGGACTTAGCCAATTTTCACGATTTTTCCTGGCCCAAGTTTATTTTCTGCAACCTTCTCGCATTTTCTCAGAGCTTGCTCTCTTCAACCTGGTCAGGAGAGTTAGAAAAATCTGAGGGAATCCCAGAAACATGATGTTTGCTCTGAATCAATTATCTGCCTGGGACTTGAATATTCTGATGCATGTTATCAAATTAACCGATCATAGTGATCGGTTCATCTTTTGGAGAACATGGTCAGTCATCTAGGTAAACTACGATGACTTTTCCCATCATACCTTTGAATGCAAATTCCATTACTCGTTGGAAGGTGGCACCAACGTTGATCAAACCGAACGGCATTCTGTTGTAGGCGAAGGTACCCCAAGGAGTGGTGAATGCTATTTTGAATTGATCTTTAGGCGTGACTTGAATTTGATTATAACTTGAAAAACCATCAAGCATAGACAACATTTTTGAACCGGTTACTTCCTGTAGCACTTGATCCATTATTGGTAGTGGATAGTTATCTTTTAAGGATGACTGGTTCAAGTTGCGAAAGTCCACGCATATGTGTATCTCGCCATTCTTCTTCCGCACAGACATGATATTTACAACCCAAGTACTATGATGAATTGGAAAAATAATTCTTGCATCCAGCATCTTCTGAATTTCAGCTAGGATGGTACCTGAGATTTTGGGGTTGTAATGTCTTTGCTTTTTTGATTTAAAAGACTTGATGTCATCCTTTAGTGGAATGTCGTGATGAATGTCCTTTGGCTTGAAAGAATTTAGATCAACATAAGACCATGTGAACACATCCATGTATTTTTCAGCAACTTAACGGATTTTCATTTTTCCTGGGCATACAACACTTCCCGATATTCACGGAACGAGGATGTTCTGCAGTACCCAGATTGATGGATTCAGTTTTCGGAGAAGAGGAAGGATCATCCTGTCACTTTTTCTTGACAAAACGATCATGATTATCAAATAATCGTTCTAAGGAAACCAAACCTTTAGGAATATTATTTCCTTTGAGCTATATCACTATGTCTTTTTCAGATTCATGTGTTTGACCGGTGAGAGACTCACGACACGTAGAAGTTGATCCATCGAAATGAAGTTCTTTGAAATTGTCAACTTTCTCCAAAAAGTGATAAGTTGGTTGTCATCATTGAACACTTGCCAGTGTTGTGAATTATTTGGCACACTTGGGCGAAAAACCACCTCAATGGTATATGTATCCATTTTTAACCCTGGGTGAGGGAGCATGAGAGAGGCTGAGATGGCCAATGAATCAGCCATGTCATTTTGGGCTTGTGGAACTGCTTTGATTGAGAAAGCATCAAATTCTTTGATGTTATCCCATACTGCATTGCGGTAGTGTCTGAGCCGGTCATTCTTTACTTGGTATATCCCTTTTACCTAATTGACAATTAGCTCAGCATCACCTTGCACTCTCAGATTCTTGATTCCTTTCTCTTTTGCAGCTTGCATGCCAAGTAACAAGGATTCATACTCAGCAGTATTATTCATATCAAGAAGCTGTGAACTTGAAAGAAAAAGGGAAAATATCCTCTTCAGGAGATATTAGAACAGCCCCTAGCACCGCATCCACTTGTTCAGCTTGCAACTACCATCAAACTACAATGTCCATACTTTGTTAAGATCCTCTTTTTAGACGAGAATGTCCATTCTATCTGAGTCGGTGGACAAGAAGTAGTTCCCCATCCCTGACGATTCAAAAAGAATATGAGCCTTAGGGTCATCAGAGTTGGTGACTAGATATTTCTTTTGTGACTCGGTTTCAATGTCCGCATCACCCCTTTGACATGAATCCGGCTTTGGACTAGTCCATATGAATTTCCCACCAACTTCTTTACAAAACCTCCTCCCTAGCATATCTTGTTCAGATGCTTTGGAATATCAACTATGAGAATAGTCATTTTTACCCTTTTCTCAGAAATGCCACGAATGCAAACCATGCATCCTTGATCCGAACAATCAATGGTACCTGCTTGATTTCCATGGAGTAAAGATCTGCCAAAAGGTTTAGTAAGTGTGAGACCCAAAGTATGGGCAACTCTTTGCTTTGGCATAACATTGTCGAAGCTCTAGAATCAATTATACAGTTGCTTATTTCATGACCATTGATTAGGAGAGATAGATAAAAAGGTTCAATTTTCCCTGACATGAAATTCGAGGCAACGTTTATGCGAGACGTAGGAGGAATGGGAAGAATTCCTTTTGGGGAAATAGGAGGGACGGCAGTCTGGCTTTGGATATACTTAGTTAATCTTATAAGCCGCTCTAGGTTGGACCGAAGGTACTCGGCTTGAGACATATCCGGATCTTGGTCTTTTGGCATGATCAACTATATCAAATGCGACAAGGCATTGTGCTAACGAAGGAATGAGTCCTTCGTTTCACGTATGTAAATGAGGGTTCTTGGTCTTTATGGGACTAGAAGAAGGTTAAATTAGAGGAGCAATGGGAGGAAACTATTTCTTTACAAAAGGTTTAACAAGAGGTTGAGTAGAAAGGGATTACCTCTTTTAACGATCGTTGGAGGAGGAGTTACCACAACCTTTCCCTTTTGTTTTTCAAGCAGTAACCTTTCTTCTTTTCTCATGAGTGAGTGAAAACCACGTATGATTGTCCACTCGCATACCCTTGGGTATCCTCTTCTTCATCAAATTCCTTGTCTTCAAATTCCATAGACCCAATAGCGAGTCAATCAATCAATTCACTAATATCTTGATCATCTTTGCCTTACGACGAAGGTTCTTCGTAATTTGGATCATCTTCTTGATTTCAACCAAAGCATTAATAGGAGGGGCTTCAATTGCTAACCTCGAGAAGCAGTGAGAAAAACACGGTCTTTGGGGGACGCTGTTGGGAGTGAAGTTCCTTCGTGGGATATCCCGGTACGGAGTGGTAGATGATGTTTGAGCTAATTGCTTCTTTAATGAGAGAAAGTCATTCACCATCTTTTGGAATGCTAGATCTCGATGAGGTAGCCGAGAAGAAGTTGGGGCCTTTGATTTTGACGACTCCCATCTTAACTCACCATATATAAGGAGGTTGTCTTCTATCCAAATGGCCATAGCCTCGAGAAAGGGCCAAGGTGGGTATTTATTCTGTAAAAGTAAGAAACTTACTTTTGAACTCATGGCATTCAAGAAGAAACACTTTTGATTCTCTAATGTCGCATCATGGCAAGTGTAGCACACGGTTGATCAAATCACCGAATTGAATTGGATGATAAAATCACACATGGTTTCATTGGTCTCCTTCTTTATGTGAGTGATTTGCGATAATAACGTAAATGTGTCTTCTGAACGTTTGTATCTATCTTCAAATGCAGTCCACAATGTGGCCCAACTGGTGATGGATCTGGTTGGTAAATGTTGGAACCATTCTGATGCATGCCCTTGCAAGGTCTCTAGAAAGAGACGTACCGATACGTCCTCATGAGTCACGTCCAAAATGTTGCATGACATAATAAACGTAGCTATATACGCGTCCGTGCTTTGATTTCCACTCCCATCAAATTTTAGGAAATTTTTGTGATTTCCGTGGGGAGGGGTTATTTGATCTGATGCGGCAGCGTTAGAGGACCCATGGCATTTCCCATGGTACAAGCATATTTGCTACCATTTGAAAAGTAGGAAAATACGCGAGCGGGGAGTGTGGTTCCACTTAGTAAAACGAGTACCGCAAGTTGATGTCGAGGCACCCCGTGAAATCGGCTCTTTCGTGGAGGCGAGGCATTTCTTGTTGATCGATCCGCGAGCTCAATGATGTGAATTGTCTTTGAGTGATCTTGAAATTGTGCCTTCAAGTAGATCAAAATTGGATCAACTTCCCCACGAGCTCTTCTCGCTACGAGTAAATGGTTCACCGCCAACGTATCTATTCGGATCTACAATAATCGGGAGCAGATTTACAACAATATTTTGTTTATACTTGCTGATTTTCTGATTTTTTCTTGCAAAAATCAGCGAAGATGTACTTTTTTCAATATTTAATTTTACCCTCTTAAATAACAACCGATTGCGGTTTTCTAACAAAGATTAATAAGGATAAAAAGGTGGGTGAATTCAGTAGGTTGATTTTCGGATCTTTGACCTAAATTTTGCAAGGTTTTGAAAATAACATAAAATGTCAGAATCTCAGATCTACTAAAATATACATGTTTTTGTAAAAACTCAAAGAACTAAAAGTTTCTATCTGGTCTAGATCTATGGATTTTCATAAGGAAATTTTTAGTTTTGATCACTTATGCAAAAATTTTGATTTTTAACAAAGGGTTAAAATTTGCAATCTGGTAGTGATTTTTATAGTTTTTTAGTTATTTCCTTAGTTTGATCCCAGTGGAGTCATCAAAAGCTGTTGGTCTAGAAATCTGCTCGGTTAGTTGGTCATGGGGAAACAGGCCAACAATATGCAGGGCATAGCCCCTCTTTGAGATAGCAAAGTGAAACTGGTTTATTGCTAATCTATCAAGTAGGAATCTGTGTAAATCTACACTATTCTAACTTCAAGGGGTTTGGGATCTCATCCCAGTAGAGGTAGTTCTAACAACGAACAGAAAGGTAGGAGGGAAGGAATGGAGGAGGGTAGAACTGAAGGAAGAAAAGAAATGAATTCCAAGACGGAAAGGTCAGAAGGTTTATGCTTTGATTCGGTAGTAAACAGAGCCAAACTTACTTGCATAAACAATTAAAGCAATATTGATGAACAAAATGACAATAGTAGGAATGAATCTAACAAAATAAAAACATAGATCTAACTTAAGAAAGATCAGATGCAAATAACACACACATTAAGCACAAAGTCTAAATATGTGTATTAATATTTCTTCTATTCTAATGTTCACCTAGAACACAACAAGTATTCTAGTATTTATAGAAGGAGAGGAGGAAAGAAGTCAAAAGAAAACCCACTACCTCTAAAATATTTTACAAGACATTTACAAAAGATCAAAATATCTAAAAATTCAACAGTTGACTTGGGCAAGTTTTTGGATGGCAACATCCCATGGTGCAACATGGATGAGGTCATCATGTATGCCAACATGCTTTTTTAAATATTTTACAAAAATGATCAACACATCCCAGAAAGAAGAAACTACTCTGCCCAAAGTGTAAAATGGCGCGAGTTGGCAACATGTCGACACACAAATTTCTCCCCTTTGTAAAATGGCACACTTTTCTACATGTCAACACACAGATTTCTCCCCTTTGTAAAATGGCGCAGTTTTCTACATGTCAACACAGATATTTCTCCCCTTTGTAAAATGGCGCAATTTTCTGCATGTCAACACACAAATTTCTCCCCTTTGTAAAATGGTGCACTTTTTTGCATGTCAACACACCGATTTCTCCCCTTTGTAAAATGGTGCACTTTTCTACATGTCGACACACAAATTTCTCCCTTTGTAAAATGGCATACTTTTCGCATGTCAACACACATATTTATCCCTCGAAGGATAAGAAAAAAGTGGCTAAGTCTTGAAACAACTTAATTTTTTTGAAAGGGAGTTTTGGGCTATTTCGAACATTATCAAACTTCCTTGGGGGCCAAAATAGAATTTTTGGTATAGTGAGCTGCAAATTTCCCTTGTCAATTTTACAGGGATAACACACGTCCAACCCCCCCCCATTTTTCCCAAATCCTCAAAATCTACCCTAATCCTCCACTCTAACCTACCCAAACCTATCCTAGCTTCATTCCCAATCCTATTTAATCTACATTGGACCTTCCCACCCCTCATTTCCTTCCTTTTACCCATACATTCCCAATAATAAACTTACACCCAAATTTTCACCCAACCCCATTTAAATAGCCTATTTCAATCAAAAATATAGGATCGAGATAGAATCCTACCTCATCTCGGTGTCATTGGCACGGTGGCACATATAGCCCCTTACTATGGTGGTCCACTTGAACCTTCTCCCACCTCTACCATGTCTAATCACCAAATCCAATCCTCCTAACCTCCACCCAATCAAAATCGATCCCCTGTGCTCGTGGACCCGTCTACCTAGACCCTCTCATCAACCTGGATCTCTCCACATCGCCAGGATATCATCCCTCATCCTTTCATCCCGAAAGGCAAAACTTGTTTAGCACTCTATCATTTTCACAAAAGCCAAAACATATAAATGAATTCGTATTATACGGCTTTTTTCTTTTTATATACCACGTCGACTCCGACCGACGCCGTCGATTATACCTAATTGACATCGGTCATATGCCCTAGCACATTGTGGTCGGTTGTACCCAAACCAAAATCAGTCTCTCGCCCTAATAAACTATGATCACCTTACCAGACCATCATGATTACGTATGACCAGCATCGGTTACCTGTCATACTCTTTTCCCATACCCTTTCCCCATTTCCGACCAACACTTAACCAACCCAACCACCGTTTGACCTTACCCACCCTTATCGTAACCTACCACCAAGCCTACATTACCTATACCTGTCCTTAATTACGTTTAGGGACTTGTTATTTTACCCATACCTCATCCCTACCCATGTCATGACCTCGCTACCTAGACCTAGAACATTGTTAATGACCTATGAACTCATGTGCTCACTATACCTTGTGACATTGTTACCCATGTTGTTTGACCTAATGACCTTACCTTGCCTATTGCCATGTCATTTATCCCGACCCAACCTTTGGTGTACCAGAACATACCTAAACATTTTCCGCACCTAACTGTGATGTGCTTCTGCACCATATCATATACCTTGGATATCGGAATCACTTCAACCTTGTTCGGATAAACCTATCGACCTTGGACGATGTAGAGTTTGCAATCTCTTCAACCTGAAACCATGTCATAGTTTATAATGTGTGTGTGTGTTTGATTGCCACTACCTTTGACCCTGGCCCATTTACATGTTTGTCTATCTTTGATCTCTACCCTTTCCCACATTCACCCACATCTACATTCATTTTTAACTATATCCACCTTTTATCAAACCACTCACCACTTCTGTCTTCTACCTCACTAGTTCTTGGTTTGAGGGGGATCACCTTCACCCACGCTTGGGGAAAAATCACCTTTACCAACATGGGGCAACCACTTCTTCTTTTTTTCAACGTCGCTTACCAATACAAGCAACGCAACAAAAAGGGGCAAATTTTAGACACCAAAATTGAGGCACACTCCCCTTGCTGCCCTGTTGAATAATTAACCCAAACATACTCACCTAACCACACCCCCTCCACACCACATTAATATTAATTTAGTTAATTTAATTAAATTAATACTCATCCTCATAATATTCATCATTTAATTACATTAATTGACCTAATTTCCACCTCACCTAGACATCTCATCCACCACCTCACCCTAGACCTATTCTTGGCATGTTGCCATAACTAACAATAACTAAGTCTTACTTGCCTTAATGAGCTAAGATTTGGTCTAAACCCTAAAATCAATCCCTAAAATCTCTCTAACCACATTCCCACCCATTAGAAGGGAAGTTTTCATTCTAATTGAGAACAAACTAACTGGGCCCAAGAAATTAGAAAGATCTTCCCATTTTAGTAAACCTAGGGAATCCTGCCTTAACCGACGCGGTCACCCCTAAACCAATGCTAAGTCAACCCAAAACCGTCTGTCATCGGTTACCATTTATTCACCTAAGAAACCTTTTTTTTGGGTTGGCACATTTTGAGAGAAATAAGCGAGAAAGGAGTTCCATGCAAGTAGAACCAAGCATCTTTTCACACACCCAGACACCCACAACCAACATCGGGATAGATCTAAAAGCATTTGCGACACTTACGACGATCTGCGGGAAGCACTACTTGTGGCACCAAACACCATTCTTCTGATCAACTACCATCACCATTCCGCCATCAAACCTACATCAAACAATGAGTATACCTTCTACCAGCATAGTCTATTTCAATATAATAGGATTTTGTTACTTTTGTTATCAGTTCATACCTTGCATGTCCATTTTTCATCTCTTACCTGCTTGTAGACTCAGCCATTCTTCTACTCACACCAAGTAAATCACTTGTTCTCACTGTTATCCAATTTTGAGCATACCGAGACCTTTACCTACCTCCCCCTCTACCCTTCCATCTCTGTTTAGCCCCAACTCAATCCCCACAACCATATTTCATTAAGTTCCTGTCACCCCAACCATACCGATGCCGGTCACCCAAAACCATCGTCGGTCTCCCTTAACCGTCGGCTATACCCAACCGACATCTCTCTGTTTTTACACATTTTCCAACAACATAACCAAGCAACCTTTTATCAAGTGACTTAAACAACCCGAACCTGATCTTAACCAGTTCTAATAACCTGACAACTACCTACCCTTCAAATCTGACTATAACCTAGCCTGTTATATTAGATTTTCTTATTGTTCTTGAATGAGATACCTAAATCATATCAACTATAATAGGAATTTGTTTATTTCTTGCATTAATTTATTTTAAATAGTGGATTGATAACCATCTAGGGAGTATCACACTTCCTAGATCTAGCACATGCTAGGTAGTCCACTGTCATATATCATTTAACTCCTCTCTTGTGGTCTTGTTTTCTATTACAGGTAGTTCCTCCTAGCCAAAAGGAAGCTCTCATATTCAGTTGTGGATCAAGAAGTTAGTGCACGCATGTAACAACCATCTACCGACCAACATAAATAGGTATTCCTCCTTGGCCCTTACCCTTTTCTGTTTCGTCATTCAAAACGTAAAGAAAATGGTGAAACACACAAAGAGATACTTTTTTCATTGATTAAAAATGAAATTGTGATGATTGATTCTTTACTTGCTCAAACACAATTTGGGAATGCGATCTACCAATAATATTTACAATAGGGACAAAGTTTTGACTATAATTCTTAATAGATTGGCTAATTTGAATGTTGAGGCGTAGTCTTACTACAACAAGTGGAATAGAGACAAGAAACTTGTCAATATTGCTAATGCAAAGAAAGACTTGGCTGTGGTAAGTTCTAATTTTTTTGTAGATTATTATATATAGTTATCGTTTATCTACTTCTAAATACTAATTATTGGATTTTAATTGTAGTAAAAATACAAGAATTTAAAGACAGAGGTGTAGGTGTTAGATGAGTACCTGAAAAAAGTGAGAGAGAGTGTATGTGGGAAATTATTGTTAAATAAAAATTTATTATGTTAAACAAGTAGAACAATAATTTGTGGAGGATTATAAAGGAGAATGGATGGATCCAGAGATTCTTTTTAAGAAAAAAATGATGAGGATCCTTCTCTCCTTTCAACAAGAGATGTAGCTCGCGAAGATAGAGAAAAATTATAAAATATTAATGCAACTGCAAAAGAATTAGTAGAGTTTGGTGTGATAAAAAATAGTTTAAATGTTGTCGATGTTATAGAATTTGTTCAAGGACAAGGGTCTAAATGAACTTGAATTAAAAATATTGATGTAAATCATTTTATTTGACAAATTAAATTTGAAAACATTATCTTTATGTGAAATTGTCAATCTTTTTATTTCTCTCATGCCTATTATCGAATGAAAACTTTAGTCTTTTATCTTTTTTCAAGCTTGTACAGTTGATGAATAGTATACATGGATTCTAGAATCTAGATTTACATTGTTCAATTTAGTTTCAAACATGTATGCACTCAATATTTAAAACTTGGATGTGCATGTTGCTATCGAATCTTGATAGTTGATTCATCATGTAAAGATTATCTCCAATAATCATGATGGGATATAGATTGCTATGTTTTTTTATTAATTATAATAATCACGATGGGATATATGGATTATAATATATTTGAACATGTGTGCTTGTGGAATTGATAGTGAGAAATCAAATATTGAACATACTTTCCTAGTAAGGAACTTTAATTTTATTACATCATCCAGTTTGTAGATTGCACAACTATCTACCATCTATTATTTCCAAACATTATAAAAATATAGAAAGGATTTAAAAATTTTCCAAACATTATATGTGTAATATATGTAAATGAAATTGAAAAAAATATCGAGTCACAATATATATATTACATAAAATGAATACTTTCAATCTGTCTGGTAGCTGAAACAACCCTATCCTTAATGGTCCTTCATCACTTATTTTATCTATTGTAGTTTTTAGTCCAGCAAAGTCCAAGTCAATTTCACCATAATTAGAGACTCCATTGTTTTTATTTGATTAATGTACTCGCGCTCTGCAAGAGATGTCCATGTAACTAGTGTTCTTTCATATGGAAATGTGTCCACTTTGTATCTTGAAACATAGATTCTAAATCAAGTTTCTAAATTCTTTTCCGATTTTTTCGAATTTATGATTTCACAAAAGTAAGTGCACTAAATACCCTTTCATCTTCAACATACCTAAGAATCATTTTCTATATGATTTCATATAGTTTGAAGTATTCACTTATATTTTCTCTCAGAATGCTACTCTGATACATATTTCTCCATAATAGTGTGATAGCTCCCATTTCTAATGGTTCAACAATAGTCTTATATTGATCATTCATGGTATATGCAAAATGTTGTGACTGTGATATGAGTATTTTTGGTCCAATATACCATTCAATTCCCTCCATCAACATCTGAAGATTTGTAAAACTTCTCCATAAGTGCAATCATGGATTTCCCAAAGTTTGTAGCTCTTTGTTCTTCACCAATCATCGATTCCATAAAATGGGATTTACAACTCCCATGGCCTCAAGCAGATCACTATTTTTAAAACGTTCTCGATATCTAAAGATAATGTTTTAGATATCTTCATTAAATTTTTCCATGTATCAGAAATTGTAGCATAAAAAAGAATGGTTGTGACTGGTACTTCCTCAATTTCGAACCTATTACATAAGGATCTCGTAGAAGGTGTGCATTGGAATATTTTCCCCATCAACTGAAATACAAATATGACCACTGATATTGAACTTTAAATAGTTGTTGGGATATTTTGTATCATCAAAACCTTCTAGCTACTGAAAATTGGCTTTTGAAACCAATCTTGGGTGGAATATAAGGTATCCAAAATCATACATACTTGTCTCCTTAATTTTATAAAATCAACAATGTATATGGATCTTTCTTGAGCATGTTTCACCAAGTTGTTTATTTCCTTTAGCATTGGAAAAATATTGCATAAAGTTAATAATGTCTCTAAATTTTTCAAGTGATACAACAAATCTTTATCCTTTTCCACTTCTCTTCGATTCTTAAACATATACCCTGCTAAGACCTATATTCCTCAAAAATCTTGCAAGCTAGATCATACAATGATATCCATCTTGTGTCAACATATTTTAACAATTTTTACCATTTTTATTCCAACAGACTATCTCTAAAACTCCAAAATATTTTAGGATTGCTTGACATATATGAATGCAAGTCCCGTATAAGCTCCTCCACTTTAGCAACATTTTCAAAATTACTTACAATCTTGTAAGCTAGATTCATTATGTGAGCCATATAATGAATATGTATCATGTAAGGGGCTACGGTTGTTTGCAGATGAATACAAATTCTAGTTTTGTGACCTTGCATGATAGTTGTGCCATCATCTCCTACACAAATCATCTTTACAGAGATTGAATGATCATCCATAGTTATTTCCTTCAAATTTTTAATAACAAGTTTGCAGAGGTTCTTAGAATTGCAGTTCTCCATCATTTTGTGCATAACTAGTAGATGATTTTCCTGAAATGGTTATTGAAACTGAAAGTGTAGACATGCATGCATACCCAGGATGTATTGTCTATTATTGTAACCTCATCAATCGATAATGTGATAAAATTTTATTTTTTACCTTCTCTCTCAAATCAATGATTTCAATTTCTCCCATACACTTTGCCATTTCCCATACATTAGTATCTAACCATTGTATGGAAATATTTGGAAAACCATTAGATTGA
>CM031239.1:5885656-5985624 GCA_018340775.1 Taxus wallichiana var. yunnanensis
GGTTTAATGATGAGGAAGAATTAATTGCACTTTAATAAATTCTATGAAAGTTGTATGCCGTAAATGCTTAAAAGACACTTCTACAAAAATAAATTGACCAAACCATTAACTTCTAGAAATAAATAATGGCTAAAAAAATGTGAAAAGTGTGTAAACAACCCTAAGGCTTGAAGTTTAAGTGTATGGTGTAAGGAAATATGTTCAAGATAAGTTGATCATGTTCTTGATGGAATAAAATGGAACATGGATTTTTCACTTTACTTGAAACATTTTTTCCTAATAAACACAATCAATAACAATGACACAATTATTTTAATTATGCCGATAGGCGTTTCATTCCATGGGAGAAAGCCTCATGCAAGTTCTAACATGCTTCATAGCATACACGACGTAGAAGGCCGGTTGCGACAAAGTATAGATGCACGGTTTATATTGTGAGTCGTCCACGTGACAATCCCTTTCTCTTTCCTCATCAAATATTCACCTATGTGAATTGTGTTTGGCAGATTTACGATGCATATATCCTTGCAAGTTCTGATATACTTAAGAGAATCAACGACAAAAAGGCAAAGTTATGACGAAGCCCGGATGCACGACTTATATTGTAAGCATCCATGTGACAATCCCCTTTCTCTTTCCTCATCAAATATTCATCGAAGTGAACAGTGTTTGGTAGACGATGATGCATGAAAAACATAGGATAAAATGAAGTGCAAATCGCTCATCACGAGATATAATTTTGGGTAGGAACAATTTTTGAAATTCATGGTACACACACCGTACATGTATTTAATTCCCCCTTCATGTGTCATTTCATAAGACTCATAACCATTATATCATTTGTCATTCCCAAAAATATGTAACGAATGGACCCACTCTAATGCATTGTCATTGATGTGGACCCGCACGTTTAAGGGAAAATATTATTTTATTATACTCACGCCACTAATCACTATATACCTATGTATCCATGTATTAGTTAGCTAAGTAAAGAGAATTGAAACTAACACCTAATAGTTCCAAAACAAAGCTAAACTATACCTAGATCATCATGCTAAGAGCTTAAAGAGAGTAAATATCAACACTATGCATTAGAACTTTGAAGGAAACTCAAACTAACATGCTAAACATTTATCCTCTACTCTTTGAAAGATAAACAAGAGATGGACCTATGTAGATCCTTAGCAATCAAAATGTGATTGTTTGTTTGATCCCAAGGGTTTGAGAATGGAGTCTCAATCAAGACATGGCTACAAGACCTTCTTGATTATCCCCATATGACTCAAAAGCTTGGATGGATGAATGCAAGATGAAGATACCTAGCTCAACACTAATGGAAGATGCTCAAAGATGAAAATGCCTATAGTTTATGCTATATGCATGCAAAGGTGTAAGTAGAAAGGTAGGAGGAGGGTTCCTTATATAACCCATTGGTTTGAAGAAGCTTTGCATCCTATTACATGTGGGATAATAACAAAGCTAGGTTAGTTAGAGATAAGCATACTTTAGAATAGTTAAGTTTACTTTAGAGGAGATTAATATATCATTGGTGATACATGGGAGTTGAGTGGGGTGTGTTAATTAATCAAGAGTGACTAACTAATAGGTCACTGTAAGATTATAGAAGCTTTTAGAGGAAAGTTAGCATGATCTCAAGTTATGAGGGGTTTTTTAATCCAATAAATGACGACTTATTGATTAAACACAAGGGAAAGTTAATTAATTCAGAATAATTAATTAGTCTAGATAGAAATGGGTATTAATTAACGAAAGGTCGTTAATCGTCGTTTGAGCAATAGAGGGTTAATTAGTTAGCGTAATGTAACTATTTAACGGTGATAGAAGCGAAAATGTGTGTTATTGGCAATATGTCATCAATTTGCGGAAAATGGCATAATTAGTGCAATTTAAGTATTTAAATTGCTTTATCCAAATTACAAGTGTCTACAACCTTAAAAGAAAATATGCATGTTATCATTGAGGGTGTCAATATATTAAATGAGTACTAAAAACATATATAATTTTACTTATTACAAATTGAATATTAACAAATAGAAACATGTCAATTTTTAAATGAAGTATTTTTAGAGCAAGTTTATTTTTAATATAAAAATTGACATAAAAATTAACGTCTTTGACTAGCAAGAGACTAAAATTATATTGGTGCGTGTTTCTCGCCGATAGTTGGACCTTACATGAGTGGAGATTATTTCTTGATTTGTTTTCGTAGAGTCTATTATGAATTTACCTATGGATGTGAAGAGAAGGCTCGACCCAAATCTCTCCTTCATGTATGTGTGTCAACTCAAGGACCTGACATCCACATCTCCAACGACAATGTTGATTACTTTTCTTGACGCTTCATTCACTCTTAATGGAAAGTATACGTTAGATGATGAAGAGGAGCTAGAGGGCATGTCGAGTAAGAGAAAAAGTTGGTTTTATTCAAACATATGCAAGTTTCCTATCAGCAGCAACGATGAAGGAGACTCTCCAAAACCTTTTAGGATAGGAAGAATGTCGACATTATAATCATTGACTCGATTCTTACCCCTTAGGTGTGAGTCATCACGGTCCCTCAATGGCTTGCGAAAGAGGTCGTATTTTTTTATTAAGTTGGGAACGACATCTGCAAGGGCACCGGGGACACCTATCATTATCGTAGAGTTTTTGATGACATTCAATAACATATGGTAGTGTGGAGGCCCTACCACCATTATCGGGTGGGATGGGGACGCACCGGAGCTCGATATAGCCATGGTAGAGCACTTTCGATAGGATGCCGAGGGTATATTACTGAGTTTTACATAGTAAATAAGAGCGAGAGACAATTTAGAATAGTTCAAGATGTACCTAGACCCGATATGTGGTATATTTGCCGTGTGCAACCGAGAGATTTGACATGGGGTCGCAGATTCGGCCTAGATCGAGCTCAAGCTAGTTTTGATTAGATGGTGCTACAAGTATGGGTTCCATTGAGGTAGATTAGGGATCTTGGAGTTACCGTAGACTATGCACCTTGGTATTTGATTATTCTCCTCAACGCCTCACCATTCCATAGCCTCGTATGTGATGCAGGGGTCGTGCCGCATCCCGAGGAGCACAATGATGATGAGGAGGACGACGATGAGGATGAGGATGGGTTTGATAGATAGGCCCCCACCATTACTACGACAAACACAAGGCTAAGGTCATGATGCATTCCAATCGTTAGACAGATCTGATGCCTTGAGTTGGCCTACCAAATTGGAGTACATTGATGAGGCAAGATTATGTCTGATTAATGTATAATATATGATATCATCTTACTCTCCTTTTTATTAAGTTTGATTGCATTGTGTGACTTTTAGTTGATATGATATGAGTTAGGATGTAATTGTCTGTCTTTTGATTGATTGTGATTCTAATGTTAAAAGCTCTAGAATTCCTAACGAAGTGTGTGTTTGAATTCAGTTTTTGTAATAAAGCAGGTCTAGTCAGTCAAGGAAATGAAGCAGAAGCATTCAATATGTTTTCAAAGAACATCTGCTTCCCACACACTTAGTTCCTAACTCCATCACACAGTCATTATCTAGTTTCGAACTTTCGGACTTTGTTCTGGAACTCCAGATTTAGTTCCGCATTTTTTTGGACTTAGTTCCTAACTCCCGGGATAGTTTCTAACTCTCACGGTTTTGGTCCTTAACAATTTCCTATGGTTCTGGAACTTCTCCGAAGTTCCGGAACCCGATGGGAGTTATCTATTCTAACCACATCTAGAGATTTTGCATCTACAACCCTTTCAATCAGAAAGGATGAGAAGATTTCGACGCAGATCCAGGGGAGAGTTATCCTACAAAACTATATCCGATCAACCACAATCCGACTCAACATCTATTTTGGGCATGATTCGATTTCACTGAATCATTGAGACAGCTTGTGATTGTAAAATGTATATAAAATCGAGCTATAATAGATATATAGATATATAGAATATGATATGAGATAGATATAGAACAAAGAAGAGAAATAGACTAAGTACTCAGATCCAATATGTTTGTAATACCGAATGTTTTATCAATAAAATAGCCATTCTTATTTGAGAGAATTCTGAGTTGTTAAATCTCGATCAAGGAGGATCAAGTGCCCACTCCCCAAGGACCGGAATATTCGTTTATTTGGTATTTATATTTCTTCAACAAATAGCTTAGATCTGTTAATTCTGTATTGTTTTAATTCTTTTAGTTCAACTCACAGTATACTTTTTCTCGCAGTGTTTAGATAGATTCTTATATTTCTTGCAATTGTTTTCAAGCATTCTAAATTGAGTGTGTTTATTTCCAACAGAAAGTGTGTTTACTTTCAGAAGCAAGTGTGTTTCCATTCTGCACAGTGTGTTTCCTTTCAAAGCAAAGCTTTCAGTGTGTTTACTTTCAACAAGTTTTCATAGTTTGATTTAAATAAGGTTTTACCAAGAAGTCCTTAAGACATTGAAGAGATCCCCTAAAAAATACAAAAATAACTACAATCAACTACTAGATCGATAAAATTACTCTTGTTGCATATAGCTTTAGACACACCCCTGGTTTGATATGACATCAACAAGAAGTTGATTAAATGAAGGGAATAACGACACCCATCATTTTTGGCACCGTTGTCGGGGATCACTAGTTGGAACTTTCTAATTAAGTGTTAGCAAGAGCAACAAAACATACATCTAGTAGTTGAAGGATCTTCCCTGCTATATCACAAAATATATGAGTAGACCAAGAGACTCACAGGGTAGATTCCTCCCAAAAACATCTTCACAAGAATTCATAACATCCTCTAGTCAAAGTAAGGAAATTAATCAAGAATTGGAAGCACCACCATCCCCTGTCAGACAAGAAACAAAATTGCCATTTTTGGAATTCTTAGATCAGTCACCTGAAGGAAGTGGAACTTTTAGGAGAAGGCTTATCACTCAAGATCCATTTAGGGTGAGTTTTGATTCTCAATTGAGTAGTCAACCTCCTACTCCTGATTTTTCATCTCCTCAAGGCATACCGCTTACCACATTCTTTGGGAGGAAAATTCGAAAATATTTTTAAAATGGCACGAGAAGCCGAGAGAGAACCCGATAGGACCTTTACCTATCTAATCCAATTGGAAGATGATGATGCATCAATGAAAAATCACCCGCACATTTAGCCACATTTAGAGGGATGTCATCTAAAGATCCTGACCAATTTCTGTTTGAGTTCAAGGTACTATGTCAAACCTATGATTATAAAACAAATAATCAAAAACTCAAGTTGTTTCCATCCACTTTGACGGATGCAACAATGAGGTGGTTCATGGGATTATCATCCAACTCTATTAGCACTTGGGCACAAATGAAGATCGCCTTCTGGATAAATACCGGGATTATTGTAGAGGAGAAATAAGAAGGAAGAATTCTTCAGAATCAAGCAGGAGGATGATGAAAACATAGAAGACTATTTAGATAGATTCCTCTTTATTAGCAAAAGATGTGGATTTGTGCTTTTTGAGGAGTTAAGTAAAACCATTTTTCTTAAAGGTTTGGATGACGAATCTAGAGAAGCCCTTAACTTGATAGGAGGTGGAGACATTGATCAGATAAGAATGAATGGAATTAAAGAGATTTGTAGAAGCTATTCCAGAATGAGAGGTGGACCTAGAAAAGGAAAATCAGTGAAAAGTTTGAATCCAGATATGAACAAACTAATGGATGAGTTAGCAAACTTTAAAACAAACATTTTAGTGCAATTAACCTCTACTATGGATGGATTACAAGCTAAAGCAAATTCCAAAACTGAACCATTGGCTATGTATTATCCTAGATGCAGGAAGAAGCATGCATTAAGAGACTGTCCTTTGGATAAAACAGAAATGTGTCTTATCTGTGAATCTAAAGAACATGATACTGATGTTTGTTCTTTACTTCCTATTATTAAGAATCAACTTAAACAAACCAATGCCTCATCTACAATAGAAGAATTGAATTTTGTTCAGAGACAACCTAACCAAGGGCAGTTTATGCCAAGATCAGCTCCTAATCCTTAGACGATGCCATGGGTTGCTCATTCAATACCAAAAATTGGGGACAACCACCTTGGGTACCTCAACCAACTTGGAACCCTCAAGATTGGGCAAATCAAGCTTGGTATGCTCAGGGACATCAACAACCATGGGCTGGTCAAGGAAATCCTTATGCTTGGTCACAACCTAGATGGAACCCTAGTAATTATTCTCAAGGAAGAACATATCCAAATCAGAATCAACATGCCATCATGGGATCTCCTGCACAAAATTCACAACCTGAAAATGTAGTCCAAATGCAAATGCCAAAGACAACCAAAAGAGCAAATCCAAGAAACAAACAAACAACTCTTGTTTATGGAACAGAACCGTAAAAACTAGTTGATTTATATGCTATGGATCGTATGCAGGATATTCAAACTAGATCTGGGAAAATCATTAACAATCCACCCCTTATAATCACTGAAATGACAAAAGAAAATGAAATCCCTAGTACTGTTGTTCCAAAAGAGGATATAGAAAGAAAAGAAAAGGAGTCATATAAAACACTCTTGAGACTCCATTTTCGTAAAGATTTAAAGAAGCTATCGAAATCAAGGAGTCTGAATTGGTACAAGAACTAAGGAAATTGAATATTGAAATACCACTGTTACAAGCAATTAAAGATATTCCAGAATTGAACAAATTAATCAAAATGTTATGTATGAAAAATCCTAGAAGGAAGAAACAATACCCCAAGACTATCAAAGTAGATGGGAAACTTGTTGATTTATTAGCAGGAAAACTTTTACTTCCCAAATATGGAGATCCTGGAAGTCCTGTTATTTCGTCTCTATAAGAAATAAGGATGTACATAATGTTTTGATAGATTTGGGAGTCTGCTATCAATGTAATGACAATGGATACTCTGAAAACATTACCATTAACGGGTATACAACCTACTAATACCATATTGCAGATGGCAGACCAATCTGTAGCAAAACCAGAAGGAATTATTAAAGATGTAACAATTATGGTGGAGTCACGAGAATATCCAAATGACTTCCTTATATCGCGCCAAAATGGAAAACATTGGGTTATCCCATTATTTTGGGTAGACCATGGTTAGCTACAATTGTTGCTTTAATAGATTGCAGGTCAGGTGATATGACAATCTCGAATGGTAAGAACTCTAAACAAATTTCCTTATATCCTACTGCAGACCTTTTACTGACAATCATGAACAATTGTGGGTTGATTCTCCTGAAACTGATAAGTAAAATTTGTCTTCTTTGGCTATGATCACATTACAGGATCATGTAAGAGAAGTAGAAGAGATGATTAATCCACCATTGGATGAGAACATGTTGTCCTCGAAGCAATCAGAAATAGTTCCGGAACCCGTGAACTTAGTTCCGTAACACTCATGAACTTAGTTCCTAACAATCACATTTAGTTCCGGAACCACAACAACAACAATTCTCTTTGATTGAAATGATTTCGCTCCTGAGGAGGAACGAGATTTCTTGTGGGGAGAGGATGAATCGGTAGCTTCAGTTTCAAGTACATCAGAAGTGGTGAAGAATTTCTAGAAAGTAGCAATGACGAAGAATTTGGCTTGCAAAGAGATAAGTATCATAATTCTCATTCTTGTCCTTTTCCAAAGATTCTGCCTCAAGGAACTTTTGGAGATGTTGCTACATACCATATGTTGTTACCACATGCATGTCCATTAAATACTTTAATGAAACCCTTCCGACAAATCACCATCACATATTGAACAAAGCATGTTGAAATTCAACCGGTAAAACTTTAAACATTAACAACTAGTTGAAGGATGATGAAGAAGCTAAATCGCTTTGATGTTCTAAAAATCATACTAAAGCTTTTTCTTGGGATTACAAAGACACGAAGGGGATTCATCCAAGTATCTCGCACTCATCACATCTATACTTGAAAACATTAAACCAATTAGGCAACCTCAAAGAAGGATTAACCCACTTTTTAAGGGATATAGTCAAACAAGAAATTGAAAACAATTATAAGTAGGTTTTATCTACCCTATCTCGAGATAGCCATGGGTATCTCCTCTTGTAATTGTTCCTAAAAAGAATAGAAAATGAAGAATATGTGTTGACTATAGGGAACCGAACAAAACCACAATGAGAGATTATTTTCCTTACTATTCATAGATCAAGTCCTAGATAACCTTTCGTAAACAATATTTTTCTTTCTTGATGACTTTAGTGGGTACAATCGATCAAAGTTCATTGAAGATCGTGGGCAAAACTACATTTACATGTCCATGGGGAACCTTTGCCTATAGGGTGTTACCATTTGGTTTATGCAATGCTCCCGTAACTTTCCGAGAGTTGTACTTGTAATATTTGCTGATCTAACAAATGATTGTGTTGAGGTATATATGGATGACTTCACTCAGATAATGGAGATGCATTTGAAGATGCTTTAAGACATATGGACAAAGTGTTAACAAGATGTGAACAACACAACCTCGTCTCTTAGTGATGAAAAGTGTTTGATGATGGTGGATGAGAGGATTGTATTAGGACACCATATTTCAAAAAAGGAATTCAGTGGATCAAAAAAAGGATTAGGATCATTTCGATTTACCTATTCCTCGACCCCACGTATATCAAATCATTTCTAGGGCATGTTGGGTAATATAGGCGCTTTATAAAAGATTTCAAGAAATTTTTTGCCCCCATGTTTAATTTGTTAACCAAGAACTGTGAATTTCTTTGGGATGAAAAGTGTCATCATGTTTTTGAAGAAATTAAGGCAAAATTAATCAAGTGCCCCAATATTGAGAGGAGCTAATTGGGAAAAGTCATTTCATATCCAAACAAATGCATCAAATTATTCCATTGGTGCAAAAGATTGGGATAGAAAGATGAGGAAGGAAAGATGTATGCCATTTATTATCTTAGCAAGAATTTTACTCCCACCGAAAAGAATTACACCACCACCGAAAAGAAATTTCTCGGGTCGTGATTTATGCAATCAATAAATTCGGACATTACATTACATGGTACAAGATATTTGTACACACGATCATTCAACGATTAAGTATTTAATGAACAAACCAAAGGTTGGAGGAAGAATAATTAAATGGTTATTACTTTTGCAAGAATTCAATATTTCTACCGTGGACAATCCAGTAAATCTAATGTGGTAGTTGATTTTTTGTCAAGACTAACCACCACAGGGGAGCAAGATCCACCAAGGATAACTTTCCGCATTAACAACTTTTTGCAATCTCAAAGCAAGAACACCAAGGTTTGTTGATATGACAAATTATCTTCGCAACAGGAAGTTTCCTCCTTTCACTAAGAAACAAATAAAGAAGTTAATTAAAACCAAAGGCACAATTCAAATGGTTAAATGGAATGCTATTTAAATGTGGTCCCGATTTTGTTTTACGCAAGTGTGTAAGAGAGGATGGAATCTTTGGCATCCTCGAGCATGTCATGATGAACAAGGTGGAGGACACTATTCAAAGTGAAAAGAACAACTCATAAGATACTTGGCATTGGTTATTATTGGCCATCTCTCAGACAAGGATGTGAAGAAATATATCAAGAGGTGTGAGCCTTGTCAAAGGATGGGACAACCAAATTTCACCAATGAAATGCCTCTTCACCTCAAGTTGTGGTTGAACCATTTGAGAGGTGGGGATTGGATTTTGTTGGTCCCTTTAATCCTCCTTCACAAGGGAATGAATATATTCTTGTGTGTACTAACTATGTGACAAAATGGGCGTATGCGGATATCGACAAATGCCACCGAGGAAGTAGTTGTTGATTTCCTTTGGAACAAAATTATGATAAAATTTGGAGCACCAAGGAGCATAGTTTCAAATCGGGGACCACAATTCATGTCTAATATGATTCAAACTTTCACAAGGTATTACCAAATCAATCATAGAAGTCATCTCCTTACCACCCACAATCAAATGGACAAGTCAAGTAATAAAAAGATAATTGGAGAACATCCTTACCAAAACAAATTGAAGCCGGGAAAAGATTGGGTAAAGAGACTACCAAGTCGTCGGGCTTATAATACAACTTGGAAAACTACAACATTGTTTTCACCATATGAATTAGTCTATAGGAAAAAACCCTTATCGTATAGAGAGTTTGAACTTCGATACATTGAGGACAAAGAAGTGAAGGTGGCAATTGAGTCAATGTAGCTAAAAAGAAAGAATCCTTCAACTCAATGAGTTGGATGAATTAAGGTTGAAACACTTCAAAAAACAAAGATAGTTTAAGAGCAAAGGAAACAATGTCATGACACACATATCAAGAAAAAACAATTCAAAGTAGGAGACTGGGCATTGTTGTTCGATTCTAAGTACCAACAATTCAAGGGCAAATTGAGAACCAGATGGTTGGGACCCTATCGATTGAATCAGATCTTTGACAATGGTTCTATTCAGCTACTTCCCATTGATGGCAACAACAGAACACTCTGGTCAATGGGCATAGGCCGAAACTCTATAGGAAGCCTCCCACTAAGGATGAATTCTTGAGGAAGATCAAGCAAACAAAGAATTTGATCATATAGAAGAACCCAGCTTCTTCCAAAATGATCAAATAATCGATGATAGATCCGAATAAAGGGAAGAAGATGAAAACCAAGAAATGACATTTTCTTCCCCCAAAAAAAAAAAAAAAAAGAAATTCTCTCAAAGGTCAATTGAAAACCAAAGAAATGGCGGTTGACCTCTCTTTTTAGCTAGTTCAAATAAGGGAATTCTTTTGAATTCCATGTCTTATCTAATCGGGTTTTGTTCCACTTGTAGGAATGACGAGTCATCATAAAGCAAAAGTGTTACATCATCAAGGACGATAATTATATCTTTTAACTTATTTAGGGTTGATTAAATGTTTGTATGTGTGATTTGACTTAATTTAAAAGTAGGTACGATGAGTCATCTATTACAAGTGTGTAATCATGAAGTTGATTTGGATGGAATAAGTGGCGGCATGGTTATCATTAATAATCATTATTGCAAACTCAAGTGAAATAAGTTGCAAAGATTTTGAGGAAGGAGCATCGAATTAAGTTTTGTTCCACAACAAAGAACAGAGAGATTCAAAGCAGAACTAAGAATGGGTTCCGACCAAAGTTGTCGGTTCCACAGCTAAGAAAAAGGGCCTGCAACCAATTCACACAAAATCAAAAGAGACATAACTCAAGCCGATATGGGGATTAAGAAGAAATCAGAACTAGAGGATGATTCCCACTGCACAGACGAAGAAGTGGCATCCATCTTTGAGCATGCAAGATGGCTAGAGTTCCTGAAGAAATTTTCAAGGCATAATGACGAATTGGTAAGAGAATTCGTCATAAACCTAGAACAATCTAGGACAAAGGTGAGAAATATCTTTATTCCTTTTTCTGTAAATACTGTAAGTAATGTGTCTGGAGTGCCAATTGTGCATGTCCCACAACCTACCAAGGGGACTTTGAAAGAACTAGTTGAAGTCTTACTGCAAGAAGGAGAAACTGAACCCCAGTACATCTATAATACAAATAAAATCATAAAAGGGGTCAGAAGGGCCGCTTTTCCAAACCCTTTGATGGGGTAGCGTTTTAGATAGTGAAATATTTAACTCGTGATGGTCAATTTGGATTTGTGGGAAAAGAAGTCCTAAAAATGCTCATATTTCTCGAAGTATGGAGCCGCCAATCTTCGATTCTATCCGCACCATGGCTCGAGAGGTATTCTTGGGATGTTGGGACAATTAGGCATCATGGTCTAATTCATTTAATATGCCAGCACCATTGTTTGTAAAAGAATAATGAAGAAGAAATTTGGGATAAGTTTCTTGGTAAATTCAAGAAAAACCCTAATATTATTAGGACAATTCCAACCCCATTCTCTCCTTCAACTAATCTGGAAATTGATGCCCCTGCAGAAGAACAGAGGGAAATGGAAAGAGAAAAATACCAAAAAGAAGAAGGTCGATGAGAAAGATCAAAACAACAGAGCCTTCTATACCTATGAAGGAAATTACTTCTTCTGCAATGCAGCTTCAGGGGAGCCAATATATGTCTCTGACGGTGATAGCTCACCCAAGCAAGAGCAAGAAAGAATAGTAAGAAGAAGCTCTAGAAGGAAATTCACTGCTGGGCATGTTGAACTTCCCCAGATAAGAAAAATTCATAAGAGGTCAAGGGAAACCCCAGAGGGAAGGAGTGAGCAAGAAAGGATGGAAAAGGAAGTCTGCTGATATTTTGGGCAACATGGCCATGACCCCTCCTGAGCCAAGTCAAGCTGAAATGGACAGAGGAGAAGAAAGATTTGAAGAGCAAGATTTTCAGGAATTGGCTGAACCATCAGTATTGCCACATGAAGAAGAAGAGTTGGCATCCAGGATAAGAAAAGGAAAATTTCCTTTGATAGAGGAAGAATGCCCAACTCCTCAAGTAATTTCGAGAGGAAGAAAAAGACATCAAGTTAAACAGTGCTCTATTCTTGTCTAGAGCAGAGCTTATTATCGAGAAAAGATGAGGAATTGGATTTCCTCAAACTCAAATCAAACAAAGGGAAATGCTCATTGAGAGCTAACAACTCACTTACGAACTGTGGATTGAGGAATTATCAAAGAACCAAGAAATAACCGATAGAAAAAGAGGAAGAGTTTCGTGCTTCTAGAAAATAGAGTCTTTGTGTCCATAGTCTCGCACAGCCGAGTTAACCTATTCGCCACTCAAACAAATATGGAATGACACTTGCATGGAACTCAGATAAGCCAAAACATCAAATGAAGAATTGAATACCAAGATGGAAGAAGAGATGAAGGCAAGAAAAGAATGGGAATAAAATTTTTATAAGGAGAAAGGAAATAAATATTAATGTCTTGCAAAAATTCATATGGTCTGTATTATGAGTGAAAAATTGCTTGTCATGGGAAGCCCTCTAGTGCATATAGTGTGTTTTTAGAAGAGCAGTTCATTCGTTGACAACTGTCAAGTATTGCATGTGGGCTTCCACATGAACTAAAAGATGAATCTGAATTCATGACAACTTACTCTTTATCCGGACACTTCGCGAAAAATATTGTGTGAATTTTATCTTTGCAATTTTATACTAGAGAAAAACACAAGATTTATGATCAATTTGTATGTAGGGGAGAGCCAACTCAATGCATTTGTCTCTATTTTGCAAACCAAATCGCATGGAAGGAAAATGAATCTGAATGTTTATTGAAAGCTAGCTCAACATATCTCTATATGAGAGCTCATTATGGTAAACCCTCTGCCTTTCTCACACATTTTAGAACTCATGTCTTTGATGGGAGATTCAAGACACACTATCTTGCCATTTTGCAAAAGAGTATTGATGCCTTCACCTCCTATGAGGAGGAAAAATTTGAAGATATTTATGAAGGATGCTCAAAGAGGTGGGAACTCCTTATTGTTTCTTTGAGAAGAAGGGAAGTAATTTCCCCAACAAATCTGATATGGAGTCAAAGGGCAAAAGCGTTATGCACAATAATTCCCAAGTCAATGAAACCTACGGGCAAATATGGATGGGAATGCGAACAAGGCCCCCTCTACTTCTCACCCCCATGTCTCCTTAGAAAACAAAGAGCCCCAATACCCTACCGAATTTGAACAATGGGAGAGGAAAATAGAAGCAAGAGCATGGTATAGTACATCTAAGTTTAAACATTGAAAAATCCAGTTTCAGCCATTTGATTTGAGCAATCAAATGGAATGCAAAACATACAACCCCACTTTTGAAGAATGAAGTTTGTAAAGGGACTTACAAACAAGTAAGTTTGGGGGAAATGATGAGGCTAGATTATGTCCGATTAATGTATAATATATGATCTCATCTTACTCTCCTTTTTATTAAGTTTGATTGAATTGTGTGACTTTTAGTTGATCTAATATGAGTTAGGATGTAATTGTTTGTCTTTTGATTGATTGTGATTCTAATGTTAAAAGCTCTAGAATTCCTAACGAAGTGTGTGTTTGAATTCGTTTTGTAATAAAGCAGGTCTAGTCAGTCGAGGAAATGAAGCAGGAAGCATTCAGTATGTTTTCAGCAACATCTGTTCCCACACAGCTTAGTTTTGGAACTTCCAAGCTAGTTTTGGAACTCCATCACACAGTCATCATCTAGTTCCGGAACTTTTGGACTTAGTTCAGAACTCCAATATTTAGTTCCGGAATTTTCGGACTTAGTTCCGAACTCTTGGGGATAGCTCCAAAACTCTCATGGTTTTGGTCCTTAACAATTTCCTATGGTTCGGAACTTCTCCGAAGTTTTGGAACCGATGGGAGTTATCTATTCTAACCACATCTAGAGATTTTGCATCTATGACCCTTTCAATCAGAAAGGATGAGAAGATTTCTAAACGCAGATCTAGGGAGAGTTATCCTACAACTATCTGATCAACCGCAATCCGACTCAACATCTATTTTGGGCATGATTCGATTTCATCATAATCGTTGAGACAGCTTGTGATTGTAAAATGTATATAAAATTAGACCCCGCAAAGAGATAAATAGATATATAGAATATGATATGAGATAGATATAGAACAGAGAAGAGAAATAGACTAAGTACTCAGATCCAGTATGTTTGTAATACTGAATGTTTTATCAATAAAATAACCATTCTTATTTGAGAGAATTCTGAGTTGTTAAATCCTGATTCGAGGAGGAGCAAGGGCCCACTCCCCAAGGACTGAAATATTCGTTGATTTGGTATTTATATTTCTTCAGCAAATAGCTTAGATCTGTTAATTCTGTATTGTTTTAATTCTTTTAGTTCAACTCTGTTGTATACTTGTTCTTGCAGGTGTTTAGATAGATTCTTATATTTCTTGCAATTGTTTTCAAGCATTCTAAATTGAGTGTGTTTATTTCCAACAGAAAGTGTGTTTACTTTCATAAGCAAGTGTGTTTCCATTCTCGCACAAAGTGTTTTCCTTTCAAAGAAAGCTTTCAAAGGTGTGTTTACTTTCAAAAAGTTTTCATAGTTTGATTTAAATAAGGTTTTACCAAGAAGTCCTTAAGACATTGAAGAGATCCCCCAGAAAATACAAAAATAACTATAGTCAACTACTAGATCGATAAAATTACTCTTGTTGCATATAGCTTTAGACACACCCTTGGTTTGATATGACATCAACAAGAAGTTGATTAAATGAAGGGAATAATGATGCCCATCGTACATGTCCCATTACGAGGTGCCAACACAAAGAGCAAAGACCATAAGGTCCTCTTCTGTGGAGGAGTACCACAATAGGGTTCTCCACAAAGAGCAACACCACAATAGGGGATGGTTCCCAATCCACCGAGAGGTGGGGGCAGAGATATGATGGAGGAGGTGGTGATGGGGAAATGGAGGACAAACAACTACTTTACAACAACAAGCATAACAGATTGTAGCTATTCACCTCCGTAACGGCCAAGAGGGATCATACTAGGGCTCAAATACAAGTCCTCACATTAGATCGAGACCACCCGCAGCACAAAGTAGTCAAGGAGGTGGAGGGGATGGTGCTACTTGGTTTTAGCAAATCCAATAGATGGATATTCGATGGTACATGTTATGAGCCTACGATGAAGAGTCGATCGACGACCAGTGATTCAACATTTGACCACACATAGGACTAGGCTCGCACATGTTTAGACTATTATCACAGAGAGAGATCACTCCGGATGAACGCGTGGTTGGCCAAAGTTGAGGTCAAGCTAGACTTGCTCATTGAGGTAGTCTCATTATGATGCATAGATGGATTCGCGTGACGCCGCACATGCACATGGACTTGGCGATAGCTATGGGAGGAGGGCATCTTATTACGATATGTATATTATGAGGTTGTTTCTAGAGGCCAAAGGGCACCTAGCTATAACCAACAAATGAATGATTCGGTAGGTCACAGCGAGGCCATCTATGTCAAGTAGATATGTGGAGTAGCCATAAGGACAACCGACATGGCATCATGGTTCACAAGTCGTGGGTCCTCCACTAGATCGCATGCCACCGAGTCCTCATGAGGGATCAAGTCGACATGATTCGCTTTTGGATTGTAAACACATATGTATGTACTTTTAATGCACACATCTTATGAAGGCTCAATTTTGATCACATATGTATTATCGCACACATTTGTATTACTTTTTATCAGGCCTCATGATGAAGGCTTATTTTGACTCATGCCCATGATGACATTATTTTTGTATCCAGATGATGTATACTTTGAGACACACATGTACATGGACATTTGATTTTGACATGATATGATGATCATGATGATTACCGGACTTTATATTATGATGTTGTTGTATATGTATCACATGTTTTTGATTTATGATATATCCTTAGATGATATCATTTGTATTGTACATGAGATGTTTTAGATTAGTCCATAGGATGATATTTATGATATTGGTGTGGGGGATAGATTTTGATATTTGTGACCCCTCTTGCCCCCATTGATGATACAATATGTGATGATTAGCTTAGCATACATGTATGATGTAGACTTAGCATTTTATTGATATATGATGTATAGATGATGTTAGATGTGATGATATGGATGATAGATGATAGATGTGATAACAAAAATGTACAAGTAACAAACAAACAAGCACAAAAGTAAACAAATCTACCAAAATAAACATACTAAACAACTTAACAATGCACCTAAGTATAATTATAAACAAGTATGCAAAAACACTATGTACAAAATAAGAATGAATCTAATCTAAGTAAGAAAAGATCAATCTAAAAGGTATGTTTAAGCAACACACTATACAAATGTACAAACAAGCAAAACTATACAAACAATGAAGCAAGAAACAAACAAGGAAACAAAGCAAGCAAATTACTACTATGTTTTTGTAAGATTGTTTTCAATGTGTTTTGTATTGTTTTTGAAGTTTTGTGAAACAATTTTCTATTGTTTTTGTATTTTTTGGTTTTCTAATGTTTTGGGTTTTTAAACCTATTCGAATGTTTTTGTGATTTTCAACATTTTTGAATGTTTTTGTGTTTTTAAACAGTTTTCCAAAGCTATGTATAGGAAACCAAGAAACGTGGATGCCCCCAACATTAGATGGGAATATACAAAGGCAGATGCCACATGTTATAAAAAAGAAGAAGTCGTAAAGATGCTCCCAACATTAAATGGGAATATACAAAAGGCAATCCCTTCACAGACAAACAAGAGGAGAACCAATCGGATCAAGGCTTTGACAGGATAGGCTCACAAAGAATCTCGATGCAAGTGTAGAACTAGTTCAAAGGTAAGTAAAGGTACCCCCTAGATGTAAGATGCTTGTGAACAATGGATCCTCCCAAGGTGCCGGAAATCTGGTTTTCACCCAAGACCTATCCAAAGTGCCACAATTGTGTGGTTTTCACATTTGGATGACCTACTTTTTCTTTTTCTTTTTCTTTTTTTTTTTTTTCATAGTTTTTTACTTTTTTGGTTGTTTTCTAATTTTTGCACCATGTTTCAAGCATAGAACTGCTTGAGGTGCATGGCATTCATGGGCTCTCACAGCTCATCTCCATCAGGATGGGAAAGTTTGTATGCTCCTAACCCAAATTTGGCCACAATGACATAGGGTCCTAACCAATGAGGTTTGAACTTGCCTTTCTTTTCTCTTTCTACCTTTGTGTTGAATTGGTTTTCCTTCAACACCAAATCTCCAGACCTCGAACTTACAAGGTATGATTCTCTTGTTGTAGCTTTGTGACACTCTGTTTTGATACACTTGAAGATGGTTGAGTGTGCGGATGCACCTTTCATCTAGGAGTTCCAGCTTCGTCACCTATCCAATTTGTAATCCTCATATTTATACGTATAATCCCTAAGAGATATTCTCAAGGATGGAAGCTCTATTTCCGTGGGGATGATGTATTAAATTCCAAATAGTAGGGAATAAGGTGTTGCACTGGTGGGGTGCGAATGGAGGTCCTATAATCCTAGGGGCGGTGGTGAATTTGCAAATGCCAATTACGACCATTTTACTTACCATCTTCTCCATGATTCGAACAAGTGTGTTATTAGTGGCCTCTGTTTGTGCATTACCTTGAGGGGAATATGGTGTGACCACTTTAATCTTATTTGAAAGCGCCGACATAGAGATTTCAATGTCTTGTTTCTTGAAAGATTTGTCATTTTCAATGACAATGACAAAGAAGAATGCCATAACGACAGCATGCGGTGGTTCATGATGAACTTTGATATTTGGGCACCTGTAACATACGTTAGTGGAACAACCTCCACCCACTTAGTGAAGTACTCCATAGTCATTATGATGTGTGTATGACCATCAGATGAGGTAGGGGTAAGTTTCCCTATTAGGTCCAATCCCCATTTGGAGAATGGCCATGGTGATATGCTTGGTTGTAATGGTTGCAAAAGCGCATGGATGAAATTTCCATATTTATGGCACATCACACACTTCCTTACATAGTTGTAACACTCTATCTCCATAGTAGGTTAGTAATAGCCTACCCTTAATAAATTCTTTGCTAAAACCATCCCATTTGTATGGGCTCTGCACACTCCTTTGTGTACCTCTTTGATTGCTCGATCGACTCTACTACATCTAAACAACGTAACATATTCCCATCATAGCCACAATGATAGAGGGTGCCTCCTAGAGGGAATAACAAGCTATTTTAAAAATAGGGCTTTGTTTTTTAGATGGGTAATGTTGGGAGGAAAGGTACCGCTTTAGAGGTAGTTAAAGATGGGTTCATACCATGGGGAGAAGGGACCAACAACTTCACATGCCAAGCATGATTTCGGCATGTCATATATAGGTTGATGTAGATTTTCAACAAAAATGACATATCATTATTCTCCTAGGTGGAATTCACCGCATAGAACCCATTGTTGTCATTACATTTGCAAATCTGTTTTGTGCCCTTGGAATTTGTTCAAAGGTGATGCACATAAAATATTCTTGTAGAGTTTTAACCAAATTTTTATATGGGATGAGTTTATCATCCTTGACTTCATTGTGAGTAACCAATGACTTTAAGATGGTGGATATTCCATTTTATAGCCACTTCATCCCAACGATGAGCGCTTCATATTCTGCAATGTTATTTGTGCATGGAAACCCAAGATGGAAAGCTTGAGGTATGGGGTCTCCTGTAGGAGTGATTAGCACTACACCTGCCCTTGAACCATGGAAAGTAAATAATATATCAAAATGTACTTGCCACATGAAAGATTCCTCGATGTACATTAATGATGCGTCTGATAGGTCCAAACACACCGGCTTTGTTCCGTAAGGGTGCCTCCGCAATGGTCTACGAGCACCCGTCCTTTGAATGACTTTTGGTGTACATACTCAATGTCAAATTCACTGAGTAGGATGATCCAATTAGCCATCCTACCGGTAAGGGAAAGTTTTGACAACATGTATTTGAGTGGGTCAAAGATTGGATATAAGCTTGGTTTTAGTATTCAACAGATAATGGTGAAGTTTTTGGAAGGTAAAAACAATGACCAAACAAGATTTTTTGATTTGGGGATATTTGAGCTCGTATGCAATTAGGGAACAACTGAGATAATACACTACCTTTTCTTTTTGGCTTGGGTCATATTGAGTAAGCAAGGCACCAATAGCGAATCAAGTTACGGATATGTATAAAAAGCGCTCGTCTGGGGTCGACGGATGAGGACTGGCAGATTTGCCAAATATTGTTTGAGCAAGGCAAAGGATTGTTGTTGCTTTGGTCCCCAAATGAACTCAACGTCCTTCTTAAGCAAATAGGTGAAGGAGTGACATTTGTTAGTAAGTTGTGAGATAAAGCGACAGATGGCTTGTATTTTCCTTGCAAGTTGCATAATTGCTTGATGTTCTTGGGAGGAGGCATTTTAGTAATGACAAGTTACTTTAGCAGGTCTACCTCAATCCCTCTTCTTGATACAATGAAGCCCAATAGCTTCCCAGATAACACTCTAAAGACACATTTCTTTAGATTTAACCTTACATTATATTCCCAGAGACGTTAAAAATACACCTCAAGACCTCAGGATGGTCTTCTCTTATCTTTTATTTTCCTAAGATATCATCCACATAGTCCTCCATGATGTCATTAAGCATATCATGGAATATTACAGTCATTTCCCTTTGATAAGTTGCACTGACATTTTTAAGGCCAAAGGGCATTACCGATAATAGAAAGTTCCCAAGGGGTCAGAAAGGCCATCTTATGTTGATCTTCCTCTTCTATTTTTATTTGGTCAGAGCTGAAAATACATCCATAAGAGATAGCATTTCATAGCATGCAATCGAATCGACAATCATGTTGATGTTGGGTAAAGGAAAATCATCTTTAGGACACGCCTTATTGATGTCTCGAAAGTCAAGATGATTCTGATTCCAATAGGTTTCTTTTGAATTGGAACTATGTTTGATATCCACTTAGAGTAGTCAATGGGTCTCGATAAACCCTATTCACAAGAATCTCTCAAACTCTTCTTTGACTAGAAGGGCCACCTGTGGATGAATTTTCCATAGCTTCATTAATGGGTTTTCAAGGCCTGGATGCACAACTAAGTAGTGCACTACCAATTAGGGATCTAAGCCTAGATATCCACATATGACCATGCAAATATATCCATAAATTCTTTGAGAAACACAATGAAATTATTTTGTTCTTGTGTTGAAAGCGAAGCTCCTAACTTGACTATCTTTGGTTGCTCTTCTATTCCAATATTAACATCAATAGTTTCTTCCACAAGCATTTTTGACATATCCTATGTACGTGTAGAATCGGGGGGGAGGTCGATATCTTCTTCCAAGGGCAGCTCAATGATATTTTCACCCTCAGTGTGGTCACTTCTTTTGTCCAATGATTTTGGATTTGTTGGTTAGCTAGTGCCTCAAAGAGGTTTTCACTATGCGACTTGGACTTATATTTTTGCTGAGGCTTTGTAGAAGAACTTTTTCCCTCGATTTTTCTTAGATTTTGCTGACCACAAAGCTTAGCCTCCTCTCCGAAGTATGCACATGTATCTAGGTCAATGAAGAAACCCTTCTTGTGATCTCCAATAGGAATAGTGTCACGTATGCCCATAAATTCTGCAATAGCCTCATCATTCTCAAAGAGATCCAGTGGCACATGACGTTGTTGGTCCCAATCGAAAAGGGTAGGGTATACAAGGTCAATTTTTGATTAAGCGGGGGTTATGGTAAGGACAACGGAAAGGTTCATAGAGGCAAGATCCTCGTATTGGCTATGGTGGGAAATTGTGTCATTCTTCGAATAAACAGGTTATCCTCGCGTCTCGAGCATGTAACGCCTTGATCCATGGGGTGAGATCCATAGGGTCGAATGCCAACACCATATCTCTCTGTTTTGAAATGTGGAAGTGGGACTAGCTCCCTTATCCCTTGTTCAAATTTTCCACATCCAAGGCCTTTGTAACCCATGGAGTACATCATTCTACTCTCCACAATCAGTATTTAAGAATCTTCATCTCCCATGAATCAAAGGGAGAGGAAGATGTAGAAGCACCATGAGCACATGAACTTAGAGATTCTCGAATCTACTCGTGACTCAAGAGATTCTCAAGGAAGGGGGACAATAATATCGGTAGAGAGGGACAATCGTATATATTCCTACACGTAAAGCTATTGAGAGCTCTATAGTGGGCGAAGGGTTTTGGGTCTCCTTGAATAGTAACAGTGTGTCCCTCGTGTTTCAATTTGATACATTGGTGAAATGTCGATGGTATGGCCTACATGGCATGAATCCATGGGTGGCCAAGAAGCATATTGTATGGAAGTTCCAAGTCTAAGACATGAAACTTCGTGTTGTGACAAGTAGGCCTTAATTCCATCGGTAGCATTAGTATACCACCGACTCCCGCTCGCGTTGTCAGTAAGTGGTTATGGTGATAATATGGGACTCTAGATCTTCTTCTGTATGTCCTAACTGTTTAATTAGTTTCAATGTGCATATGTTTAACCCTGACCCGTTGTCCACAAGCACCCTCTTTATCTTTCGAGTAACAAATACTTCTATGTAAAGAGGAAGGTTATGCGTATAATATTCATTAGGGATCTCTTTGTGGTTAAAGGAAATGTGTTCACTTGGTGCAATATTTTCCACCATAGTGTGTAAGTGAGAAGGATCTATGTCAAGTGGACACTCCTAACCCTCGGAGAGATTTATAGAGAATGTCTTTGTGTATGTTTTATGTCTTAAGAAGATCTAAGATTGAAATCTTATTAGACTTCTTCTCAAGTTGATCTAGGCTATCAGATCGACTATCCCGAGGGTAGATAGAGGAGGTTCCGTGATCATGCGAGATGAGAAAACCTTGTTACCACAAAGTGTAGTCTTTTCCTCGATCCTAACGGGATTTGATATGCTTCTCGAAGAGCGAACACACCCAATAAGTGAGTCATACCGATTGTTATCATTTATGTTATAAATATAATTTACGGCTTTATAGTTTTGGGAAGAATATCTCCGATTTGGCTTTTTCTCACTTGGTTTACCATGTTTTGGGTAAGGCTCTTTAAATATGCCCATCCTTTGATTTGGCATTTGATTTGGTTATGGTGAATCGACTTCTATCTTCCCACAATCGATAAGATCTTGAACGAAGTGGCGAGTCTTGAACATTTATATGTCTTGTGTCCTTTCACACGATGGAAATCACAATACTCATGTTTCTTATACCACAAAAGTTTAGGTGCATTGTCATCAAAAGGCATTGTTTGGGGATATTACACCATGTTCACTGCATCTAATTACTTTAAGACTGTGGACAAGGAATCCATAAGGGGAGTAAATGCTCTACGTTTGACCGGTGGCCGGATAGGCCATTTGGTCGGGGCTTTAAAAGGTGGACCAACTTGGACCACTTGTATGCGTTTTGAATATGTGATTCCATCTCCTACGACATTTTTGTTTTTATTAAAGATTTTGGGCTTGTCTGTAGGTTTTCAAGACTAGATTATCTTTTGAAAAGGGTTTAGTTGTCCCTTTTGTGATTATAGCCTTTTCTATTTGTGTACCCTTCTCGATAACCTCTTCAAAGTTTTGAACATAATGCATTTATAAATGAAAGGAAATATCCGGATTTAAGTTTGGTACAAAGATACTAACGAGTTGTTTTTTAGGGATCGAGCAAGGAAACAACTAGCTAATCCTCGTTATCTTTGTAGGAAACTTGGAAAGTTTTCATTTGGTCACTATTTGGCCTTATATAGGTCCGACATGGTTATGGCACTCTCAACATTAAATGAGAAATGTCGCACAAATCTTTCCACTAGTTTTGGCCATGTGAAGATAGACCCACGAGGTAAGCGAATGAACCACTCTAGTGCTTTTCCTCCTAGAATTTTTGGAAATAGTCGTATGAGGTAATTGTTGTTGTATGTCACTTCTGGCAAGCTATATAGACATATTTTATATGATCCCGAGGATCACCTTTCCCTTTATATTTTTAAAACTTTGGGATGTAAAATTTCTTAGGAAAGGGGTTAGCACAACATAGCCTTATCAAATGGATAGGGTCATAGCTCTTCATATGTGTATTTCTTGTTATGTCCAACATTTCTTTCCCGAAGGCTTATGAGTGTTTCTTTCATAGATCAGAATCTTGTGAAAGCAATTTCTCTTTAGTAGGGGAAGTTGGCATATATTCGCGACTACATTTTGGTGTTTCTCCCTCTCGCCAGTGTGAAGATCACTATTTCTAACCTTAGGTTTTTTCCTATGTACGTTTTTTTTGTTCCTTTTTTGTACGTGGGATGCTAAAAAGCTAATTGTTGGCTAATATGTTGAATTTGTTGCATATATAGTGGCTTCATCATTTGGAGGTTCCTCTCCATTCTCAAGGAGAGGGGTTGTTCCTCATTTTCATTTTCCACTTTTACCCTTTGTGGTATCATGATAAGTGGCATTTTAAAACCACTTGTGTTGTTATTTCTAGTATTTGAGGTGGAAGTTTGTCCATGTCCTAAAATGCCGTCCATGTTAATGAGGGGGTGTTCTTCCTCATTAACATTATTTGCAGTGGAATAGTTTCATGTTCAGTTGGCATTCGAGCACCTAATTCCACAACTCTTGCGAGTAATTTATCTTTGTTTAGAAAGAGGAACTTATCCGATTGGGCATGGTCAAACTCGAACTCGTGTGTGTGGTGATCCCAATTCATCACCACTATGGTCTAACATCTCCTCTTCTTCCTTTTCTATGGAGAAGAGAGGTCCTAGATCATTACCAATAAAGGGATTTGACCCTTGTTTGGTTGATGTTTCCCATGCTTGTCTCTTGATCCCATTCTTGTTGTGGGGGCCATGACAAATGAGAAATTCACTAAGGGTTTTTTCGAATTTGTATAAGGATATACTCAACCCCGAATGTGAACTCGGAATGAGATGTTTATTAAGGCCACACAAAGAATGTCAATAGTTTAAAGAATAATGAACTTCAATGAATCAAGAGATCAAAGTGATTGTCCTAAATGGATAAGTCAAAATGACGAATAATCGTAAGACATAATCACACAAGGTTTGTTTAAAACCAATCAATCAATGAAGTACTTGTTAAATGTTTCTAAATGGTAGTTTGACGTTTAAGATGATCAACGAAATGTCACCACTTATGTCAAGTTCAAAATGAACAAGGCATAAGTAATAACAAGAGGTTGATGTGATTTCCAAAAAAAGTATACTTAAAGTGAGTTTAAATCCAAGCAAGACCTATATCTCAAAAAGTGGGGGTTACAAATATGAACAATGTAACAATACCACTAAGATATGTTAACCAAACTTTGCGAAAAAGTAAGGTATTAGTATTGAAATAATATTAGTATGACACACACAAGGTAACAACAACACCTTTCAAAATCGAGGTAATGTTTGAAAGCAAACCAAGGCTAAAGTATACCAAGGAATTGTTAAGATGCATGTAGCGTAACATTACAATCTAAACACTTAGGTCAAGTTTGTAAGAAATAAGACATAAGTATCGAAATTGTTGTGATACGATACAAACAATGTAACACTTCAAAGGATAATCAAGTGAAGAATCAAGCCTAACTACAATGACGATCTTGACTTGGGTATTGAGATCAAATGGTTATCAAGATGTAAAAACGTACCCACACACTTTAAATGTTTAACAAATCAGCCATAAACATGGATGAGCGTAAACGGATATAAAAGTGGTGAACACAATCGATTGATAACACATGTATAATTGCTCTTCTTGCTAATCAACAAAGTGTCAAAAGAAAGCAAAGGAAGTAGATCAAGTGGGGTTGAAAAGTGTTTGGCCTCACTTCGACGAGTTTTGCCTCGTCTTACGACGAGTGAAAAACTAAGCAAAAGTAATGTTGCACAAATTTCGTGATGAATAATGCGTAGTTTGAACTTTAATGGACTCTCCCTTTGTTCGATAAACAAAGTTTCACTCCAAGAAAGTTCTCCCTTTGCGAAGGCTCTAAAAAAACGATTGGTACAAATAAGTTGGCTCCAAGTCAAGATAGCTTCCTAGGTGGTTCACTCAACTAGGTTTCAAAAGATACCCTTGCAAGCTCAATTTACCAAGAAAGTAACACTAATTACTCTAGGAGTATCTCGGCTTTACTTTACCCCCTTCAAATACAATGAGCAATGAATGTGTTCAATTGTATTCTCACTAGGGTCGTAATACAAATAACTTTGACGGTAAATCTCACGTGTAAACTAGTCAAGTGTGTAAGAGGAGCACTTCGTGTTTTGTCCACAAGGTTCCCTCTTGCGTGGACTACTTTGGGGTTCCTAGGACCACCCCCATTGTTGTAGCTTAAGGCTTATGCCAAAGGGGTTATGTCATAGTTTTAAGTTATCCGAACCTGCATATACAGTGTGATGAATGTGGTGTGTATTTTTATCTTTTAGACTTAATGTGGTTTAGTCATTTGCCATTTGGAAACCTGCAACACACGTGTAGTTAGAAAGTTTGTTTTGGTTCTCCTTTCTTTGACAAGCATTTTTAGGTCATGCATGAAGAGTTTAGTAGTTTTCCACAAACAAAAAAGAGGATAAGATGTCATTTCTGATTCTCAAGATCATCCTAAGATGCAAGAGAAGAGAATACACAACGTAGAATCCAACTATTTAATCAACAATGGAAAAAAACTTTAACTTAAACACATAATTTATTCATTTTAGCCAATTTGACATTCATTCCCTTAGAAATAAGTGTAATGAGATGTTTTTCAAAGCATAGAAAAGATGTAGAAATCATTTCTAATTCCCAAGATCACCTAAAAGGTGCGAGGGAAGAGCATACATGATTCTAATCCCCTAAACAAGCATGCAACATTCATTAACCTTAAACAAACCAAATTAGCAAAAACATGAAAATACACCCTACAAAACAAGTTAACCTCAAATAAACCTGCAAGGAGTTAGCACATCAAGAATACAAGATTTTGCAAATTTTAAAATAACATTCAAATCAAAATTGCAATGCTTGTGCGCCTTTAGAATGTGTACGTGCCCTTATATGCATGTGCGTGCGGATACCAATATGTGTGCGTGTCTCGCTAAAAATGATAGTGAGCTAAACAAGTGCGTGAATGCAGAGAGAGCCGCATGCATGGGAAAGTTGATATGTGCATGTGATCACAAATAAAGAATATAAAAAGAGGCCTAAAAATGTGTGTGGCCGCAGTGATGCATGTGTGCAAGATTGAGTATATACGTAGACAAGCGAGACTACAAAAAGTACAGAGGGATGAATTTCGTGTGAGCGGGTAGAGAGTTGTATGTGTGTCATTTATAATGCATGTGTTGGTCCTGACCGACACTAACACAGGTACCACAAACAATGTAACGTGTGCGCGCAGGAAAAGGACATATGCACACTATTTTTAACACCTACGCGCATATTTTGATGTGTGATCGCCCGCAAAAATTACATGCGCTTGTACTTGTAAATGACATCAAAAATGAAGCTCTAACGTATGCAACCTCAAAAGGTCATTTTTTCCTAATTTAACTCAAATCTAATGACAACCCATCACAATAGACCCCATAAGAGAGACTCAATGCATATAAAGTTAGTGAAATAACCTAAGAATCTTAACTCATTTCACATGTGCATGATTTGGGTTAGCAAAACTTGAGAAAAACTAGTAAAACTCATTAAAATCAAAGAGACTATGAATCCGTCCCATCGGGCATGCCAAATGTATCCATGTATTAGTTAGCTAAGTTAAGAGAATTGAAACTAACACCTAATAGTTCCAAAACAAAGCTAACTATACCTAGATCATCATGCTAAGAGCTTAAAGAGACTAAATATCAACAATATGCATTAGAAATTTGAAGGAAAATCAAACTAACATGTTAAACATTTATCCTCTACTCTTTGAAAGCTAAACTAGAGATGGACCTATGTAGATCCTTAGCAATCAAAATGTGATTGTTTATTTGATCCTAAGATATGAGAATGGAGTCTAAATCAAGACATGGCTACAAGACCTTCTTGATTATCCCCATATGAATCAAAATCTTGGATGGATGAATGCAAGATGAAGATACCTAACTCAACACTAATGGAGGAAGCTCAAATATGAAAATTCCTACAGCTTATGCTATATGCATGCAAAGGTGTAAGTAGAAAGGTAGGAGGAGGGTTCCTTATATAACTGATTGGTTTAAAGAAGCTTTACATACTATTACATGTGAGATAATATCAAAGCTAGGTTAGTTAGGGATAAACATACTTTAGAATAGTTAAGTTACCTTTAGAGGAGATTAATATATTATTAGTGATACATGTGAGTTGAGGGGGTTAATTAATCAAGAGTGACTAACTAATAGGTAGGTGTAGGCTTATAGAAGCTTTTAGAGGAAAGTTAACATGATTTTGGTTATGAGGGGGGGTTTAATCCAATAAATGACAACTTATTGATTAAACAGAAGGGGAAGTTAATTAATTAAGAATAATTAATTAATCTAGATAGAAAGGGGTATTAATTAATGGAAGGTCGTTAATCGTTGTCTTGAGCGATAGGAGGGTTAATTAGTTAATGTAATGTAACTATTTAACATTAATAGAAGAGAAAAGGTGTGTTATTGACGATATGTCGTCAATTTGTGGAAAAAGGGATAATTAGCGCAATTTAAGTATTTAAATTGCTTGATCCAAATTACAGTGTCTACAACCTTAAAAGAAAATATGAATGTTATCATTGGAGGGTGTCAATATATTAAATGAGCAATAAAAAAATATATAATACTTATTACAAATTGAGTATTAACAAATAGAAACATGTCAATTTTTAAATGAAGTATTTTTAGAGAAAGTTTATTTTTAATATAAAAATTGACATAAAACGTTGACATATTTGACTAGCAAGAGATTAAAATTATATTGGTGTGTGTTTCTCGTTGATAGTTGGACCTTACATGAGTTGAGATTATTGCTTGATTTGTTTTCATAGAGTCTCGATATGAATTTACCTATGGATGTGAAGAAAAGGCTCAACCCAAAGCTCTCCTTCATGTATGTGTGTCGACTAAAGGACCTAGACATCCAAATCTCCAATGAAAATGTTGATTACTTTTCTTGGCGCTTCGTTCACTCTTAATGGAAAGTATATGTTAGATGATGAAGAGGAGCTAGAGGGCATGATAGCTAAGAGAAAAAATCGGTTTGATTCAAACATATGCAAGTTCCCTATCGCGGCAGCAACAATGAAGGAAACTCTCCAAAACCTTTGAGGATAGGAAGAATGCTTGACATCACAATCATTGGATTGAGTCTTACCCCCTTAGGTGTGAATCATCACGGTCCCTCAATATCCTGCGAAGAGGTCATATTTGTTTTGATCAAGTTAGACATTTCCGTTGTGTTATCTCCTCTACTAGGTTTGTGCATTGTGTGAATAGTAATTATTTATGGTAGGAATATTGGTGAACACATTCAAAACAAAGAATTGGTTAGGAAGACTTATCGATACCTCCAAAGGATATGTTAATAAAAAAATAGAAGACATGGGCATCCTCGTGTAAAATTGATACCATTTAGCCAAATGCAATGAATTTTTCTTATATTCCAATTCAATTAAGAAAATGGCAACTTATGATGTCCTAATATTTCTTAAAAAAGATTCATGACAAGTAAACATATTTAACTCCAATGTAAAAATAATTAATTGGGTAAGACATTCCATTGTGTCTCCTCCTCTACGAGATCTATGGATTGTGCAAATAGGTAAGACAATTCCATTGTGTTTAATCCTCTACGAGATATATGGATTGTGCAAATAGTAATGATTTTCGGAGGGAATATGTATATACTCATTCACAAAGAGGGTTGATTAAAGAAACTCAAAAACCTCCAAGGAAAGGAAAATGTGGATGTTAGGGTCAATGGCTAGAATCTTACGCCCTTATGCATACGATGTTAATCCTTAATGAATGTGATGTTAATTATTAAGGAACTGTTTTTACTTCAATCTCATCTTTCATACCACTATTTTTTCTTTGATGTGTGTCCTTCTCCATGGTCCTATTATACTTACATCAATAGTCAACTTGCTATGGAGGAAACCACCCCGCAACTAACACATTCCAACTAATCAAAATAGTTTGACACCTCCAAGATCCTGGAAAATGTGGATGTTAGGTCAATGACATGAATCCCGACCCTTTAGGCACAAGACTGAAAAATAACTCAATAGGTTGTGATGAGATTAGCTTTAGAATTGGGTAAGACATAAATTGACTAGGTTATCTCCTCTACTAAGTCTATGCATTGTGTGAATGAATTTCGAACTTCCATAACATATTGGATTTTCCCCATTTTTTTTATATTTTGGACCATATTGGCATGAATTCCACTCAAGTGAATATGGAAGAGGGATGGAAGCCTCACAAGTATTATTGATGTTTAATCAAATCGGTATAGTTGAGATGACTAGAATATTTATAGATATTGCACAACCATATGCAGACAAATGATAAGTTGCATAGGTGCAAACCGAAATACTATAGACAAATAATATGTTGCAACTATGCACAAATAAACCTAGTTATATTAGCTTCCAATATACATCCGGAAGCATAACGAAAGAATACAAGAAAATATTGTTTTGAAACAATATAACAATAACAATATAAAACTATCTATGTACCACAATAAATGCTAAATTAACCTAAGTAAACTATGTTTTACCTAACATTCCCCTTAATTTTGCATTGTCTCAAGAGATGAGGAGAGGAACTCTCTGAACAACTCAAACTTGTCACGTGCAAGTGAATTTGTGAAGATATCTACTTGTTGTTTAGTTATTGGGAAAAAATAAAGTTGTATGTTGTGTTTCAAGACATGCTCGTGTATGAAATGAACATGTACCTCGATGTGCTTTGTTATCTCGTGAAACACTGGATTGCGAACAAGTTTGAGAACACCTTCATTGTCTACATACATGGTGGTAGGTTTTTCCTGTGGTATTCCAAGTCCTTCTAGTATGCGATGTATCCATATCACTTCACGAGACAACTTTACTTGCAAATACGATATTCACTTACGAGAAGAGCGAGAAACAAAGTGTTGTTTCTTGCTTCCCCATGATATTGGTCCAGATCCCAAAAGAATACAAATCCAGAAGTGGATTTCCTATCATTAATGTTACTGCATGATCTAAATCTGAATATCCAATCAAGAAGAATTGATCATTCTTCTTGTATTCTAGACCAAGATCTACTGTACCCTTGAGATATCTCAAGATCCGCTTTTTGCCTTCTAATGAAAAACTCTGGGTTCTGCATGAACCTGGAAAGATAGCTCATTGTAAAGCTGATATCTGGTCTAGTATAAGTTAGGTAAATGAGACTCCCAATCAACTGTCGATAGAGAGTTGCATCTACCACAGGAGATGGATCTGAACAAGATAACTGCAGTCTCGTCTCCATAGGTGTAGTAATAGGTGTGCAATCCATCATCCTAAATTTCTCGAGCGTTGTCTTGGTATACTTCAATTGAGAAACAAATATGTGATTCTCCTTTTGCCATACTTCCAATCCAAGACAATGTAGTGCATGAGCCCGAGATCTGTCATGTCGAACGATCGGTTAAGATATTTCTTCGTTGCATTGATCATCTTCATTGAATTGCCAATGATGACTAGATCGTCGACATAGACAACAAAAAATCACAATCTCCCCATTGATTTTTGAGGTAGAGATTGGGATCATATGGATTTCTAACAAATCCATGTTGAACGAGATGCTCATCAATTTTGATGTACCAAGCCCAGGGTGCTTGTTTAAGGCCATACAGAGATTTCCTGAGTCTACATACCTTTGTTTCTTCTCTAGGTACAACATAACCCTCAGGTTGAGTCATGTAGACTTCTTCTGTAGATATCCGTTCAAAAAGACACTTTTCACATCCATCTGATGGACTTTCCAACCAAATTGAGTAGCTAGAAAAAGATCATCCTGATTGTTTTGATCTTAGCTGTGGGAGAAAAAAGTCTATGTATAGTTTATGCCTTCCTTTTGTGCATACCCCTTTCTTTAATAGTCTCACTTTGTACTTGTTTATGGTCCCATCTACTTTGTACTTTGTTTTGAATATCCATCTGCAACTAATGGGTTTCTTCCTAGTGGAAGATCAACAAGCTGCTAAGTGTTGTTTTTCATCATTGACTGATACTCAGCATCCATGGCATCTTTCCAAGCTTTTGACTATAGGGATTCCTAGATAGTAGAGGGCTCAATAGATTCAACAACTCTACTCATCAAAGCAAAGTTTACTTCTTCTCATGCTTTATTACGAGTCCGTGGTCTAGTGGTGGATGTATCCGGTGGAGCATCCAATTTTTCATCTCGTATCATGTTAGTATACCACTTGGGCATACATTGTATTATTCCCATGGGTCATGGTCCTATTTGATCATCACCATCATCCCCATCATCACTATCATCATCGATTTGAGAACATCAACTTTTGTTTTTACAACAGGTGAAATATCTACATTAGGTGAGTCTGGAGGAGTCTCAACTTCCTTCTTCTCAAAGAACTCAACATCTCTGTTGGTGTAGACTTTTTGGTCTTCGGATCCATCAATCTATACCTAAGAGTCTCTTCATTATAGCCAATGAAGATGAGTTTCTATGATTTCATATCCAACTTCTTCCTTTTTTGCTTGGGTATGTGCATGTTAGATTTGCACTGAATACTATGAGGTGTGCAATAGATGGCTTCCGCTTCGACCATGCTTCATGTGGTGTTACTCCATCAAGAGCAACTATGGGAACTCTATTCAAAAATATACTATTGTCTTTGTTGCTTCTGCCCAAAATTTCCTCGCTAGTCCAGAATCATCGATCATGTAACGCACCATTTCCATGATAGTATGGTTTCTTCTCTCAACAACACCATTTTACTACGGTGTGTGTAGAGGAGGCATTTGTCAACGAATCCCTTTAGCTTGTAGGTAGGATTTGAACTCATTACAGGTGAATTCCCCCTTCGATCTAAGTGGAGAGATTTGATATGACAACCAATCTCGTTCTCTATAGCCACTTTGAACTTTTTAAAGCTTCACTTTTCTTACAAAGACAAAATATCCACATTTTTCTTGAATAGTCATCAACACAAAACATGAAGTATTGAAATCTAGAATGACTAGGTTGCATCGGACCGCAAAGATTGATATGAACCAAATCAAGCTTACCATGAGCTCGATAAGTACTCTTTTGGAATGAAGCTTTGTGTTGTTTTCTTGCTAGGCAATGAGGACACTTATTTGTATCCTTCTGGAGAGATGGAAAACCTCTCACCATGTTGTACTGATGAAGTGTTTCGAGATACTTGAAACTGATGTGACCAAGTCTCTGATGCCACAATTGTGGAGGAAGAATTCTTAGCCACAAGTGCCTGATCATCCTTGTGGAAAAAGTCAAGTTGGAACATCCATCCCACATTGGAGGCTTTTGCAATAATTTCGAGCCTCGTGATTTGTCTCGAATTAAACACACTTTCTTACTAGAATGACTATCAAATTCAATCTTCGATTGTGATCTAGAATCTAACTTATAGATAACAAATTCTTTGTTAAGCCATGAGACATATAATACATATGATAATCTACAATCATGTGAACCAAGAGGTAGAGAAATGTTCCTAATCCCTTGTACCATGTACGAAGAATCATCACCTAACAAAACATGATTTTTGAAGGCGTGTCCCTCATTGTAGTAAACCAATCTCTATGCCCGATCATGTGTCAAGTGGCTCCCGAATCAACATACCAAACATCACTAGATGATGTGGATGGTTCATTGAACAAGTAGTATACAAGAAGTCCTCATTTTTTGAATGTTCTTCTTGCTCAACTATATTTCCTTGTTGATGGGGTTTTCTTCGCTAGTTCCCCTTCTTCTACCCTTGATTGTAGTGTGATTGTCCCTTATGAGATTTTTGATTTTGAGGTCTAGAATTACTTGATGAACCTTTCTTATATGTATTGTACCAACAATCTTTTACATCATGTCCTTTATTGCAGATAGGACACTTCTTCTTGTTCTTGTCCCCATGTTGATGCTGATGTTGTTTTTGGGACTTTTGAGAAGAATGAAATTTTCCTTTTCCTTTTCCTTTCGATGAGAAGATAATGTTTTCTCCTCTTCATCAGAGATTGCTTCTTCTTGTTGTAGTAGATTCACTAACTTGTTGAAACTAACTGTCGATTGGAGAAGTTGAGTGTTGTCACAAAAATGAGATATAAAGGAGGGAGTTCTCTCAGAACAATGGGAACAAGAGTTATATCAATGACCTCCTCTCCTAGGGCTAGAAGTGAAGCCCTCAATTCTATAACTCTTCTTAAGAAAGCTTCTACTTTCTCATTCTATTTGAATTTCAGTGTGTGTAACTGACTATGCAAATTCAGAATTGTGTTCTTGTTTTTGGCCTCATATACGGTGCTCAACTTATCCCACATTTCTTTGGTTGTTGTGGCATCTCGAATGTGGGGTTACACTTCATCAGACACTGTGAACAAGATTATGAATTTGGCCTTCTAATTGGCCTTGTCAAACTAGCCTCTATTGAGTTGCATCATCTGGTGATCTGGTTGTGGAACCATTCACAACAAGCCATATCTCCTCAAACTCAAGTTGTGTTTTGATCTTAGTCTTCCATACAACATAGTTATCTCCTCTCAGGAGTGTCAAAGAACTTAGGGGAATTGGTGCCCATTTTTTGAATTCACTAACAAAGGGTAAGGATCTTATCACTCCAGGTATAAGGTATCCTAGTCTATATACCCTCGATCGATATACCGAACCTTTTTATATATGCACCTTCTTCGATATACCTATCGGTATGGAAGAAGCTTGCCCTTTCAATATACCAAGATGCGTGAAAGAGGCTTTAACGTGCGTGAAAGAATTCGAAAGAATTCGATATGTGGTACCAAGACAATACCAAATGGGTTTGTGCAATTATTGACATTGGCTCAAAGAAATATCCTCATACACGCGTAAGTTTGCTATATACTTGGATAATTTCAGTGTCCGGATTTACGTCGTGCAATCATTCACAAACGGATGGGATGGCTCAAAGTGTGTGCAATGTGTCCTTATTACTCCTCGTCGATTTATAGGGACGATGCCCAAACGACGTTGTTGCAATTATATTAGGAGTTAAGTGCAAGTGGTAGTTGCGACGAATTTACCTATAAGCACTTCCCATAGGCAATGTATATATTGAATGTTGCGAAAGAGATCCGAAGATCTCGTGAGTGTTACATAACCAAATTTTTACTAATTTTGTTTACAAATTTCTGTCAGTTTTTATCAGTTACAAAGTTTGCGGTTGAATATGGCAACTTGCAAATTAGTACAATGCATTGAAAATATATAATTACATCCAATATGCGGAAAAATTGAATGACAAACATTTTTTTGTTTTGCGAGGCCACGTGGCCTCCGGAGGTCAATACGACTCTTAGAGCTAAAAACCGCAAAAAACAGCTAAAAAGTGCAGTTTTAGCCACCCCTCCTTTGAAAAAAATATTCAGAATGAAATTTTGAGTAAAATGTGAGAAATGGGAGTAAAATATTCAGGTTTCGCCGCTATTTTGACTGCTAACTATGGCGGGACTGTTATAGACGGCGCCAATTTTCAAAAAAGTTTAAAAACTGTGTCGCACATCTCGCCACACACGATGCTTTCACAATCTCCCACTAACCAATTTAGCACCAACCTCGACTGTAATATGTATTCAACAATATTTAATTTAAACATTATTCAAAATGTGCTAACCTTTGAAAAGCAGACGTGGCAGGGAGGATCCACGTGGCATCTAGTGGGAGGAGGTGGATTTAGGTTATCCAGCAAAACCGGATCGGATCTCCTTTTTATACCTTAGCTGCTTATTTATCTGTTTTGCTTCCTTACTTTGCCACTTTTTGGTTTGCTTTGAATGCAGGGCTTTGTATTTTCTCCAACTCTGTTTTGATTTGTATTGCAGGGTGTCGACTGGCTCGGTATGAGCTTGGATGTAGGATCTTGACTTGCCATTCATATCGGAGAGGGCTCGCTGTTTTGCCGTTGGCGCAAGGTTCACCACGTTGTTATGCAGGGTTGGGTATGGTCGGCTCGGCCGTGAAGCTACGAGCAGGGGTTGTCTTTGCTCGACGATGGCTCGGTTCTACGCCAGTGCAAAGCGGTGCGGTCCTTTGCAAAAGCCAACTCGTGAAGAGATGCAACTCGACTCGACCTCACTGTAAAGACAACTCGGTTTGAGCTCGGTGGAGAGCTCTGTAAATAGCTCGACATCCTTCAAATAGCTCGACCTTTGGCGCACAGACTGCCAAATTTTGTAGGCTGCTAGTTTTAGCAGACACTATAGTGCTCCTTTAAATTTAGAGGAAAACCCCTATTGGGGAACAAATGATTTAAAAAAAAAAAAAAAAACTGGAATTGCTCTAAATGCTACAAATTTTCCTTTTCCAAACACCTGGAATTGAATAGGAGGTAAAGCTTCTCCAAGCTCCTCTATCTCTTCTGCACTCTTTGTGCCACCTTTAGGGCTCCAACCTCCTCTGATACTAAATATGGAAGAGGGATGGAAGCCTCACAATTATTATTATTGATGTTAAATCAAATCTGGTACAATTGAGATGGTTGCAAATACTACAAACAAATAATATGTTACAACTATCCAACAATAAACCTAATTACATTAGCTTTCAAAAGACATTGGGGAAACACAACGAAATAATACAATCAAATATTGTTTTGAAACAATATAACAATAACAATGTAAAACTACCTAGGTACCACAAAAATGCTAAATTAACCTAGGTAAACGATGTTTTACCTAACACCGAGTAATGCAAGCACGACCGAGACAATAAAGTGGACCAAAGATAGTATGCATTACTTTGGTTGGAATAATTTGAGCCATGAAATAAGTGTGGGACATGTAATTATTTAAGGTCAATGGATCAAGTCTTGACCCTTAAGCATGGATCATCATAGTCCCTTAGTAGATAGCAAAGAGCGGCTCGGTTGTTGAATCAACTAGGACATTTCTTATGTGTGGCCTCTTCTACTATGCTTGTGCATTTCACACACATTTGTGCTTTCTGGTGGGAATGTTGGAGAGCCCATTTATATCAGCTGTGGAATGTTTGGCATTGCCTTTTACTTCTGACTCTACTACACTAAAGGGTGCATTTATGTGAAATAATTTGGCTTTCATATCCTCAAAAGGTGCAAAGTAAATAATTGATTATTTTTCACCTATCGACGTTTCCATTGCAACTTGGTGTGATTGCTAGTGTAATAGTATTTTAGCATGATTTTTAATTACAAGGACTTAGTTTTGCCCTTCAAATTGAGCATAAGAGTTTTATTTGTACAATTCTAATTAAAAAAATGCACTTAAGAATACATCAACCACATTAGATTTTAAAATATTAAATGACCAAACGAATCTTAGGTATTATGAATTTTTCTATAGTGCCATATGTTTTGAATTAGATTTAATTATTTAAATTCTTGAAATTGTTGTTAGTTAAAACATTGTTTTTATGAAAGGTTTTTCTCGTTTTATGATAGCAATGGGAAAAATAATATTCAAATGCCATCGTGCCCACAATTTGGAGGGGCTTTCCCTCCTCTTCCTACAATATATTCCATCATCGTGGTCTTTATTCATACTATATTTGGATTTAAAATACAAATGAATCATATGCCAATGATTAGTCTAGTTGTGTTGTGGGAGGAGTCTACAAGGATCAACTATGAATGCAATCGAATTGAGGTTTCTGTCATGAAGAAAAGTATGATAATGAGAGGGGAGGAAAACAAATAAATTAAATATAAAATTTTACGTAATTTTCCTAGATTATATGATATTCATTATTCTATGCTAATATGAGGGTGGTTTCGTACACAATGTGCTTCTTTGGATTTTTTTGTTCAAAGAGTTTGTGGAACACTTGCATCGTTCAACGAATAGAAGTATGCTTGCATTGTGAGCAACTTGTATGATGCATGAAATAAATTGCACAAAAACATGAATATTTTTAAGGCTTGTGAATAATGAAAGGGCTCGATATAAATAAATCACTTGGATGTGTGTTTAATTAAATATAAAATTTCAAATCAACATTCCCCTTGTTCCAATGCTCCCATACTTGGCAAAAATCTCATTCTTCCTTAACTTGCGATGCCCTATACTTAATAGTTACTAAAATTGACTATCTAATCTATCTTTTCAATGTATCGAAATGTTACCCTAGGTTTTAAAAGCACATGTAGCCCCATGAGATGCATTTCTACATTTTTTTATACGCACGTCTTTTTCTTTAATATGGGTTTCTTTTTTCTTTTATTTTTAAAGATGCATTTCACCTAATGTTTTACCCTCAAAATTTTAAGAGATTCATGTGTTCGCATTGTTTTCCTCGCTCTTACACTTCTCCTCCCTCAAATCACTTATTCATTGCACCTCACCCCCTCTTGCTTTTCACTCCCTCACATTTCACTTCCTCAAAACATCTACTTCAACGTTTTCATTATACATTTCATGTATGATTGCTAGTAGTTAAAACAAGAGTCGCGAGGCGGCCAATTCTTGCCATGTATGTTGCAAGAGGGATATGCTCGATGTTGCATGTGTGCATGATTACTTTTATGATATACAATTTGTAGTCATGTTTGTTTGTTTTTGCTTAAAAGCAAAATGAGAAAAGTTGTGTTACATGTTGGAAGGGTAAAGTGTTTTTTTTTAAGTTGAGGGTTTGGCTATTTATTGTGTATTAAGTGTTAAAAGGTGGAAGAATAGAAACAAGTATTGTAATGTATATATTTTGCTAAAGTGTAACGTTCAATGATATCTTAAGCAAGAAGTTGCACAAAAACATTTAGACATGTATATTATGCAACAATAAAATGTACAAATTGTTTTTTGTTCCAATAAAGTTGTACACATTGTAGAGAGGTTTTAAATTTTAATAAAAAGGCATAGCAAAAGTCTCACCATACACACAAACAAAGAGGGCTCTTCAATTGCTGTTTTCGTTGATGTGAGTGTGATTTTTGCTCTTCACATGTGCACAAAGAAGACCAACTCCTTTCCAAAGGTGTTTTGTGTTCCCGTAAAGGACATCTATTTACATTAGTCAACATGATATACACATTGGTTAAATGATTGTTAGGAAACCTTTGACTTCTCTACCCATGCGAGGGCATTCGGTTAGATATGGTATTATTATTATCTAAGGTTGCATCCAAACACTAATTTTTATCGCTTCAAAATGAATATAATCCTTTTCGATTTTCTCAATGAGAGAGAGGAGGAATCATCTTAGTTTTCCCATCGATTGGAGAAAAATGTTATTCTCTGCTTTGAAATAACATTTATCCTATCCAAGTATGTGGTCAAAATCCCGAGCGTTCAAAAAAACTCTAGAGGTTTCTTCAATAAATAAAATTTGCCACATTTAAGAAATGTTACAGATTTGACATTTAATAAATAAGAACAATGACTTGAAAATGTAAATAAATGTTATTAATGTTTCAATGGGACACATGGAATTAAAGGATTTAGCATGTCATATCCATCATTAAAACCTGTACACATGTCAATTTATAAATTTAAGTGTTAATTTTTTAAAATAAATCATTGCTCCAATAAGGCCTCAAATTTGTCAAATCATCCCTAACTAACCAATGAAAAAATAGTTAAATGATTTTTTATTAAATTGTCAAATTGTTTAAATTGAATAAAAACATTATAAGTTTCAATGATAGGCAAAAAATTATCATTTGTGATTGGTCCATTGACAAAAATTATTTCATTGAACTAAAAAGTATATTATTTACGCCATATAGGCAAGAACTAATAATTTAGGAGAGGCGGCCCAAAAGACCACTAGGTTAGCCCCCACATATAGCTAGCCCACACTATTTTAGGAGATGTTTGATATGACCATTAGGTTATCCCCACATATAATTACGCTAAAGGCGTTCCCCCATTGAAAGGCCATTCCATACGTTTCTATGATGTCATAAATTTGACGGTTTGTGAATCGTCTAGATGTTTTTGCTTTTTAACAATTTTTTTCGTTTGGGTGACTATTGGTTAGAAGAGGGTAGTATGCGTCCGGTTGGACTTGGAGAATGGAGAAAACTTAGTCGGATTTATCAAGAGATCAATCAAAAATTTCGTGCGAGATATGTTAATGGCGGTTCGACTTACGTAGCGATGGACAAATCTGAAAGCGTGTGGGACTGTTTCTAAGCCCCGGTTTAAAATGCCTCACCACATAATTATGTTCATTTTCTCCTCTTCATGCTCACGTAAGTATGGTGATTCAATCCAACGGTGTTGTTTCTGCAACCATTATTTAACATTTTGAGTGATTTTATTGTGCATATTTCTCGCATGCCAGGCGAGGGTCATCTGTTTGCAGCCAAGGCTTTCCTCTTGCATTTCTAGTGCTGCATATTGCCCAATTCCCACCTTCATGTTTACTTGTTGGAAGACCTCTCCTCTCGATGCGACTTCAGTTGCTTTGTTCTCTCATTATTTAAGAAAACACACCATGTCAGACAAAATTTCAGCTTTCTGCACGGCCGCAGATCTTGTCTGTGCTGCCACGATGCTCCAAAATGAGAAACCCATCGTAGCCTCGGTGTTGTTCAAGAGCTAACATGGAAAGGAGTTCAAACAGTACAATAGACTCCATCTATGGCTTTGCCTTGCTCACATTTACAGTCTCTTGTTGTTTGTTTCTCTACCATGTCTCAGGTGTAATGCACATGTCAATGGAGTGTGTGATGTGTAATCATTAAAACAACACATGTGGAAGCCTGAGAGGTGAGTGTTGTTGCCTCGTGCTGGTGAATGGGAGAGGAACCTGCCCCTTTCTTAGCTTGTTTCGATATTGCTTTTCTTTTCCAACAGTTCTCTTTCTTGACAAGTGGCATTTCTAATTTTCACGCTCTATTTTAATATAACATGGAAAATCTCTAATTATCTATTTTGGAGCTGTACATTTGATGGTCCACTCTCATCATTTTATTAGGTTGTCTTTGGTATCCTTATGCAGTTAAAACATTTTCTTCCTTAGTAAAAATATCTCTTAAATCAGAGAGAAATATGTCCTTAATAACATAATAAATCATACAAAATTTTGGTCTACAATTTCAGTCTACATTGTTTATTTTCTTGCACTTAAAGTTAAAATTGAACAAAGTTTAGAAAGTGCTACAAGAAGCAAGCATTGATTTCAAATTTAGAACTTACTAAATTTCCCCCTTTAATAAGGTAAGTGAGACAAAGATGATAAAGTGGAGCATGGAATATTGTACAGTTTATTTGGGTAAGAACAAAGAGATAGTGTAAGATATGCAAGGATTTAATTCTTCCCTTTTTCAAAATTTTAGCTATGTTTTTGTCTTTATCTAACCGTTTAATTAAGCATCTTAATGCCATAAAAAATAAAATAAAAATATAGCTAAACATTTGTATCCATATTTTCTCAATATCTTAATCCTTAAAAATAAAATAAACAATATATCTAATTCCCTATTTTCCATATTTTCTCAAAAAAAAATATTTTAATTTGTGTAAGAGGCATGATTAATTGGAACTGACAGACAAGTTAATGGTGTTGCCTAAGTGGCCCCTCTATATGACTTAAAAAAGTACGCATGATAACATTATTCTTAAGCTCCATACTATTTTTGATTAAATAGACTCATGTTACTCAATATTTATTTCATCATACCATATCCTCCATGGGAAAAATCTCCCTTATCTCCTTGATATGATTTTTTTGGTTAAATGGACTCATGTTATTCAATACTTGTTTTATTGTGTCATATCTGCCCCAACATTACTACATTTCTTGCATTTTGTTTTTCATCTTTTTCATTTCAATCATATTTCTAACATGTCAAAATTGGGTATTTCATAAACAACTATAAACAACTATTGCAATGAATAGGTGCACTATAGTGTATTAGTGTTGATGCCGACCTACACATTCAAAACCCTTTAAAAAATTTACAATTAAGTTTTTCAAGCTTTGGGTATTCCTTTTAAATTAGGAAAATCATGTCTTATAATTTCCTAATATTACTCAACAAAGGATTTCATGCCAAGAAAACATGTTCAACTCTAATATAAAACCAAAACCGAAACAAAAAAAAGGTATATTAAAAATAAATTTCAACACAATTTTCAAGGGTTGCATAAAAAATCTCTTGGGTTTCATATTTCAAGCAAAAGTTATGTGAAAGAAACTTGTGTTAGGTCATTTCCTTGTCGAAAAAATATTGTGAGCACGGTCCTCAATATGAAATAACTTCTTCACAAGGTTGAATATAAGAGTTTTCGACAGCCATTGAAGTATATCCTTGTGCTTTCACGTGAAAAACCCTAAGTGGTAAGTTGCAAAGTGTGGCAAAGGGTAGATATATATTTTTTTAAATGTGAAATTTGAAATCAAGGACCACTTCAGGATAACATATAGTTGTCTCTTAGTTCTTGGCGGTTGGGTTCTTGATTATGCTTTCGAGTGAAAATGTTGGTGAGTTGAGGGAGCAGCTTCGCATGTCGTTCTCCTTTGGGCAAGAGAATTGACTCCAAGGTGTGAACAACCACAGTTCCAACAACAACATTGATTGATTTTATTGATGATATGTTTCTCTTAACAGAGAGGATAAGTTCGACGATGAAGATGAGCTGGAGGGCATGGTTGGGAAGGGGAAAATGTGACGAAATCAACATGCAATCTTCCTATCTGCAAACAATGGTGAAGTAGACTCTTTGAAGCCTCTAAGGGTGGGAAGAATGTGGTTGTCAAGGTTAATGACTTGAATCTCAACCCCTTAGGCATGGATTGTTAGGAGGTCCTATTTGAAATCGGGTAAGATATTTTAATTGTGTTACCTCCTCCACTTTGCGTGTGCATTATGTGAGTAGTTATGCTTTTCAGTGGGAATGTTAGCAAGCCCATTCACATTAGCCTGTGAATTTGGTTGAGGTCCTCAAATTTTCTTCTCGGTATAGCACTTCACTATTTCTTGTATCATTGTTGGAAAACAACATTTTCCTCAATATCACTACACTACTATGTTGGCCAATGGATATCTTACAGGTGGTCTAGAGATTCTACTATAACTATGGCCATCATTTACCATCATCGATGCTAACAAATCATAGTTCCCCCCCCCTTAACAAGATTTCATCAACATGATATTTTCGCCAACAACTCCTATAACAACACGTGTCTTCTTAGTTCAATATTGTGAAGCAATTTAATTCTTTCTTCTATTTTAATAACAAGCAATATAAAAAAACATTTTGATTCCTGTTAAGAGCCCGTCCCTCTACGTAGCACACTGACAACGATGATGGAATGTTCTCTTCCTCTCCATCATTGACAAGGACAATTCTCAAAGTGGTTTTTAAATGGATTTAAATAAAGTAGTTTTCCATCAAAGGAAAAAGGGTGGACCATTAGTAGGGCATTATGTCATGCATTTTTTCCACTTATGTGGCATCATGTGATTGGGTGATTCTTTGATGTGATTTGATGTGACACATTTTATTAGCTACTTTTTTTCAAATGTTGAATGACAAATGTACATGTACTAGTCACTCACTTCACAAATACCCTCACCATTATTGGTCCATGCTCCACTATTGGCTCCTCTCCCTTAACTATTAATTGTTGTGGTTGTTCGGGCCATCACATCAATCAATTTATTAGTTATGAGCTAATAAATTTCTAGTTTAGAATTTGAATTTACCCGCTCATTCCTTCTATTTCCCTTACATCCTCGCTCATAGCTTCATTTCCCCTTGTTTTGTTATCGGGTGTTTGAATATGGTCATTGGCCACAAAGGCAGAGGAGGAGGAATACGGGTTTTCAAAAGCATTGCAGCTACTACTTCCAACATATTGTTCAATGGCGAAGCAACAAGTGATTGGCTCTTTGGATTCGGCCTCCATTACCATTGAATCAACCTATTTCTCTCCAACACACGTCACATTTCAAGGATGACTCTCTTCTTTTGATTGTTGTAGTTTCTTTGTTCTATTATGAAGTTTTTGATATATTTTTGTGATATTTATGAAAATATTAATGTAAATCCATTAGTAGGATGTAGAGAACACAACATCGTTTGTGAATATTTGCCGATATCGGCCAATGACTGTGTATCATATGCAAAAACCACCTCCATCGATTGGAATGTTGGTATTTTGAGACATATTGTTCAAGATCATATGGGAAGGCATTGTATCTTCAATTGCTTCACCAAGGAAGCGTCAAATTCATTTTGGGAGCGCATCCTTTTGTGGACAAAAATACCAAATTTTAAAAATTCTCAAACATCGGTAGGGATCAAATTTGAAGGGTTGGTTTGAATTTTATTGTGAAGGGAAAATATTGGACCAACCCTTCGATGATGAAAAGTAATATGAATATTTTACACTTCATATGACAAGAATAAATCAAGTATCCACATCATAAAAATGAAAACTTGTTTAAAAATTTGAAGTCCTGTTGATTGGTACTTTAAATAAAAGGAAAAATTTAGTAATCCAAACAAAATGACCCCTCAATGAATGGTGTAAAATTAAGATGCATTTAAACTAGTAAAATAATCAAATTATGATGTAAAGAAAGCCTAAATTTACAATATTCTAATTTCCTAAAAATCATCATAACTAAAATAAACATTAAATAAATTAAATAAATAAATACATAAACAAAAAATTGAAATTAGACAAGAAGACATCATTCAATAAACACATAAAAACCATCAAACTATGTGTGGGACACTGGGATCTCTTATCAAAATCATTATGAAAAACATGTAAATAATAAAATTAAAAACGTTTACTTTTAATTGGATTTTAATGGTAAAATTAAAAACCTGTACATTTTAACTAGTAAAATGTATTAAATTAGATTTATTCCAACTAAATTAAAGAAAATGTGCATCCATACATTGAAACACACACTATGTCACCGACATATACACCAAGATATTCTTAGTTGGATTTTAGAGCCAAGATCTTCACCTCGTGGATAATATGCATTCATATCTACTACACACAAATGATGTATTATCAAATTAGACTACTCCATTAAACATACACACCCTTCATAATCTTCCCTAAATCTATTCACAACCCTTTTCCTCAACTCCTTAGGCATATAGTTGAGCCGCATTGTCTTGAGCACAACCGGGCCACCTATCTATCTATGGGGGTGGGGGAGGGAAGGGAGGCTAGTTTAGAGAGTCATTAAATATGGGGTGGGGCACTCATGTTGACGTTAGGTCATGAACCTATGGATAGAGTTGTACCTAGAAATGATTCTAGGTAGAATTCAACATATTAAATAATATGCCCCTAACTAAAATGTAAAATTATTGTTGGCCTCCACATCGCTACACTTGAACAACAATTACAGAAGATTCCAATGTGGCACGAAAGGGTTCTTTCAATGAAAACATAAGATTATCTATGCTTGTTTTCCCCCTTTGCAATGAGCTCCTCTTCTCTACCCTAAATTTTGTTATCTCATATAGGTCCAATTAACATGTACATTAGGGAGCAACTCGACATTTAGCTCAATTCTTCTTTGCAAGGGTCATAATGGGTGAACTCCTCAAGTGACTCGACCTTTGTTTTTCCTAAAAGAAATCCCCAAATACCTTTTCCTTGAGCTCCTTATTCATTACACACAAACTAGGCTAATGTAATCATCTCATCACCGCTTATATACACAGAGCTTGAATTGATTTGGGTGATCTGGATCAAGACCATTGTGAGCCCATCCCACCCTTTGGCACCAATGTGGCTCCCATAGAGCCTACTCAACACCCTACATTGCAAGTCATGAATTGAATTCACCCTTTAAGATTAGTTCAATACTTTTCTACAAGCTATTCCTCGACCTCATATATCTATCTTAGCCCATATCTGAGCTTGTGTCCACTCTTCACACTCGATTTGTTTCAAATCATGTTGTGTAGGTTTCCAAATGGGTAAATGATTGTGTGCAAGTCGATCCTAGCTTTGTTATCTACCTCTCAAGTGGTTCCTACAATAAAGAAGCAAATAAAATAAAAGGCGGTAGACAAATCATCTGAATGAATCCCAAGAAAAGGTTAGAACCCTAAACAATAATATTAAATCTTTGGTTTTTAGGTATTTGTGCTCAAGTATTCGTTGAGTTGACATCACCAACTTGCTAGAAACTTGGGATTTGACCTTAATAGTATTATAGTAGTAGTATATTTATTATATTAAAACTTTTGATAATTGCTTAATACATCTTGTCTAACGTATCTGCAAGTCACGCGTAGAGCCTAGAAAGTTGGAGGTGATCATTGTTTGTAGAATTCATCAAAACTATTTTTTAAAAATTAAAAATTTCACACATATCATTGACAAGTGATTTTCATTATAGCCCTTCTTTTGACAATTTTAAAAGTAAATTGTACTTCTCTATTGTCACGGGGCCTTGGAAAGGGCTTTGAAGGGCTCAATTTTGAACCTTTTATGTTTACAAGCAACGTCAACTCGAGTGATTACAAAGTCAAATGGAGTTTAATGGAATATCAGAAGTGATTACAAAATAATGGAGCTGAAGTTCATCAATCTCTCGAGATCATAATACTTTAATCACTAATGTGGTTGGGCCCAAAGGAACGTGTAATGAAAAATTTCTCCCGCTAGCCAATATTGTATTTTCTTCACTTGCAGCTATTCAACCCAGTTGTTCGAGAAAAACATCATTTGATTTGGGCATGGCAAGGCAATAATCCTATTCTAAAGTATATTTAAAATAAAAAACCATGTCTCTTTCCGATGAAACAATATTTTGAGGAATAGACAATATTATTATTTGATGTACATTTTGATTACTTTTTAGTAAATCTTTATGCTAAATAATGGAGATTTTTACATTTGTTTTATCAAAATGTATTCACTCTTTTTCATTTATTATTTTTAAAACACTTTTATTGTATTTTATTTGAATTTTTAATTTTTATAAGGAGGTAGTTTTAATTTATTTTATTTGTATTTATAATTTTTAATCTAATATTTTTAGTTAAGGAACTTGCTTAATATCATAAATATTTGTTATTTAGTTGAAGAATTAGGAGTGAGGATGAGCGAGGGGATTTTTAGAGTTGTAGAAATGAATCACTCAAGCATTATGTTATTGAGAGGCTCACTTCCATCATGATCTCACTTCTATTATCATAAGAATCATGAAATAATGATGTTTATATGCTATTGCGGACCAAACCAATCAACCAATGTGGGATTATTTTTAATTGAATGGTGAATTATTGTCCATTGGATTTCTCGACAATCAACCTTTTATTTTATAGATATAATAGTTTAATAAATATTAAATAATTAGACATCTTGAGAAAAGAACATAGCATGCAATAGAAATTGGTCAAAGTTTTGACAAAAAAGAGACAAACACCTATATTTTGGGTGAGAATATATTTTATTGTATATGTAATCTATATATGTATTGAATGCCATTTTTTTGCAATCTCCACCATTCCTCATTTTTGTCATGTTTTTATTTTCATCGTGTTTTTTGTTTCTCGTTTTTGGTAACATATGCTTTAGGAAACATCCTTGGGGTTGTTATGTTATATAAATCAAGACCCCAAGTCCATAGAAAGACATTGTCTAGAAGTGTGTACATATCGTTAGTCACTTTAAGCTACTTTTATTTATAAATAACCGATTTAAAGTTATACATTAATAGTATCACATCATCTTACTTGTAACATGCTATTTAAGAATTAGTTAACTCCTTGAGATAATGTTAGTTTATATAATAATGTTTTTGCCTTGGCAACAAATATGAAAAGAACTGCCGATGTATTGGCGAACGAGGGAGTTGCAAACACCCATACAAATCTCACCATTTGGAATTATCATGACGCCATCTCAGATAAGCTTGGAAAGATCTTGGAGCATGATAGAAATCCTAGCCGTACTGGTTAGTTGGATTTATTGCATGCATTATGTGCTGGCAAACAGGTTCACCGCTGCAAACTACTTTCGCCTATGCGAAATCAAAGGAACAACTACCCTTCACATGCTTTCTGGGTCTTTAATAAGCCTGGTCCAGAGATGTTAGTTTGCAGTTTGATCGCCATTTTGTTAGCTTGAGATAACAGTTAGTTCTTTGTTTTTATTGTTTTGTCACCTGCATTTTGCTTCTGCTCTTCTCTGCTCTGTTTCATTTTTGCGTTTTGGAGTTTGGCTCCATTTGATCTCCTCTCTGTATCCGGATTTTGATCCTTTCTCTGTTCTTCTCTTGCCCTTTCTGGCTGTTGAGCTTTTTTGTACAAGGGTATAGTCCCTTTCAAAAAACTAATTTACCAATAATTAAAAAACAAATATGAAAAGAACATGAAGAGGACATGTTCTAATTTCCACTTTAGTCTAGATAAATATGTCAATGTTTATGTGCTACACGAGTGAATAAGATGAAAAATGATAATTTTTACATTCATGGAAGAAATTTTAATATACATTTTCATTTCTATTGTGGTGTCATTTTATCGTCATAAGTATCATAGTATATTGTGGTTTATATATTACATTCATTACAACATGACCCCATATATAATGATCATGGTATATTGACATTTATATGTTTATAAAGCCCAATTTTACTAACCAATATAATATAGGATCATTTTTCGATCAAATGGAATTGTTAGAGTTCTAGAAACCATTTTTAGATGAATAGAAGAGACATGGTCGACTAAGAGTAGTAAATTATATATGAGAGACAATTTAATGGGTGTATTTAATATGGATAAGCTACATACATAGGAGGAGAGAGGAAGGCCACAAATTGAAACACACTAATCCCACAAACAAAATTATTGTATTAATAAAGAGTCACAATTTCCATTATGGTGTCACATGCGATTACATTAAAACCATGATATATTGAAGTTTGAATATGGTTGTGAACTAAATTAATAGGAGTTGAATTCTAAAACATAAATCACATTTTCAAATCAATGTTCATAAACTTGAAATAGTCTTGAATGGCTTGTTATGTGTTTTATGTGAGGTTTAAAAAAATATAAATCAAGTATGTGGGTTGAGAACTCTAATTATGTTTAATTTTTCTTTGCTTGAATTTTTTTAGTGTACTATATTGCAATTTTTTAATATGTTGAGGATATTTTTGCTTATAAAATGACATCACTTCCTACATGTCAATTTATCGATTTTGTGACTTTCTATAGTGAATTTATTGTTGATTGTGAGACTTCTATGAAAAGGTATGGACTTTCAATCTCTAGGTAATGGTAATTTTCTTATCCATGAAATTCAAATTCTTATAAATGGTTACATTTGTTAATTTTAATTAGGTACATTGTTAGGATAATTCCCTCTAAAAGTGTACTTAAATGTTTTTATTTATTATGTATAATTTCCTTGTTGAATTTAAAGAGAAGACACCATCCAAAATATGATCAAGAGATTCTATTTATTTTGCACATTGATAACATACATATGTTATTTTTAAGAAATATTCTATTATATGTTTTCCTACAAACCCTTGATTTTAGTATTCCTTCGGTTCTAATATGGGCTAATTTCATCAATCTTATTCTTCTATGTTAGCATTTTCTCACAAAAACTTTTCATATAATGTGACACACATTTTTATCGTCAATCCTCCTTTTAAGACTAAAAAATTAGGAATAACAAAATACTTTTAATTTAGCAGAATATAATAAAATGGAAGTATTAAAATCAGGTAATAGAAATGAGTATAATAGATTTCTCATATATAATCCTCACTCATAGTTTTCCTTTTATTTTTATCTAATAAATTTTCATCACAAAGTACTTGTATCGACATGCTAGAAGGAATTCTAATGGAAATAAAATAAACTCATAATTTATAAACATAAGTAAGCATACTCTCATATTGTTTGCAGTCTCAAGTTATTATATGTGAGACACTTAAAAATGGCCCCTATGCATTTATGAATTTTTATATTACATGATTTTTTTGTATTTAGTTTAGATTAGGGGTTGTTTATGCTTTTTGTGAGTCATTATTGTTTCCACCCTTCTAATTCTCTACATCTTAAATTTTCTCCCCCTTTTTCCTATGTTATTTTTTTGGTCTTGTAAAGGGGTTCCCAATGCTATTTTTAAAATTTGGGGAATGCAAATCTTGGTGGATTATACAGTTAATATGAACTTTCTTACAAAATATTTATGAAAGTGAAAAAATAGAAGAAAAGGAATAGAATGCTAAATGAACTCAAAAAAAGATTTGAAATTTCTTAAATTCATATGCTACAATCCTCTTTGAGGGCTCTTGAATAAATTTATTTATAGTAAAAAATTCCTCATCATTTCCTTACAATATTAATATATAAACATTAAAAAACTAACCCTTATGCACAAGGGTTTTCTTTACAATGCATATTCATATGATATTCATTTTAACAATAAACCTAGGGATCAAGTGTCTTCCCCACACACATAATAACTACCAGATTAAAAAGAAAACTATGAATATTATGATGTAAAAAAATGATGGTTAGGACATCTAGATCCTAAGATTTCCTCCTCGTATAGGTGCATTTTTAATAAAAAATGACATAACTAACCATTCATAAAGTTCTCTTTGTGTTTTTGATCATGTATTCCACTCATTACCTTCCATTATGCATTTTTAATCATGTCTTCCACTCATCACCATCCATTATGTGTTTTTAATCATGTATTCCACTCATCACCTTCAATTATGTGCTTTTAATAATGTATTCCACTCATCACCTTCCCTTATGTGTTTTCCAAAATTCAATATCCCCCACAATATTTTTGGGTCAAACTTCATGGATTAGGGTGTTAAAATTATAAGAGTAAATAATACACGTGGATGGCGAAAAAAACTTGTGTTTGACAAACACCGTGTGTTTTTCAAATAAATTTTGTTGGGTTTATAATGTTATGCGGAAAAATTAACTATTTAGAAACTCATGAAATAATATATGTTTTTGTTTACAACTTATAATTAAAATATACGCATGTCGATCCACATAGTGGGTTGACTTAAGTTTAAATTTCAAACATAAGAGTGGATCATGACCACTTATCTTGTATAAAACAAGGTGATCTCTTTTGAGATTGGACAAATATGTTTTTACATTGTATAAAACATCTATTGGAAAATTATTATCAACCAAGAAGTGTGGTTTATCATTTTGAGATGATGCGAGTTGATTGAGGAATAGTAGGAGTGTTATAAGTTGAAAATATATTCTCAATAAAGATAAGTGGGTTTCAATGGTTTTATTACCATTTACATTTTTTTCCCACTTATATATTTTGTCACTTTGTTCATTTACTTTCATGTTTCATGTGTTTATCTTTTGTAATCTAGAATATAAAGATCTTAATCTATGTTTATAATTAATACACTTCATAAAATATAATCTTCGACAATTTATATTGTGGATCTATAATTTATAACATTATTTATCCCATAAATTTCCTAACAATGTTTTATTCTATTGTTTTCATGGATTTTTTAACCTACATTTTGATTTTTCATAGGTTAGTGTACATGTAATATAATTCTTAAAGGATTTAGAAAATTATCCATATGAAACAATATCAAACATACAATCCATTCAACCCACAATTCCATTCAATAAGCATGTCAAAATTATATGTTGTTTTGCTTTGTTGTTTTGTTTGTTATGTCTCGTTTGTGTAAATTGTTTACGAGCTACTTTGAGCTTCATTGTAACACTTGGATCTTGATCCATTCTCTTTGTTTCTCACTCTTATTTCGGCTCTCAGGCCTTCTTTTGTATTCAAGGGTATAGTCCCTTTCAAAAAACTATTTGCCAATAATAAAAATAAATAAATTATATGTTGTTGAATTATTGTAATTGAAGCATCAACCAATGCATTGGAAATTATTCCACAATATTTGATGCAAATGACTTTGAATAACTTTATCTAATTGTACATAATAAAAAGAAAATAAAAAATGAAAGTGTTAGAGGTAACAACATACTAGGTGGAACTGTACATGTAAAACTAACTATGGTAATTGAAATGAAACTAACACCTAGTAGCTTCAAAGCAAAGTTAATCAAACAAGAACATCATGATAAGAGATTAAGGGAAAATAACTTCTTCAATGCATAAACATGATAAAACAACTAAATGCTAAGCCATTCCTACTCTTTGTGATTGTTACTTGAAGTATGAACCTAATTAGATCACCTAACAATCAAATTGGTGTTGTTTTCCTCAAGAATTGAGGATGAGATCTCACCAAGAAATGGCTACAAGGCCATCTTTAGATCTTCCCATGCTCCTCAATTTGAGAGAATGGATGCAAGATGGAGAAGTTATTTCCAACAATGGAGAATGACTCAAATCAAAATGCCTATAGTTTTCACTAATCAAAATGAGGTGTAAGAAGAAAGGGAAGGGGAGGGTTCCTTATATAGCTTACTTGTTTGGGCCAGGCTTGAAATTTTGTGGATGTGGGATAAAGCCCAAAGAAGAAATGCAAAGGATATGCATGTTTAATAAAGGATGTGCACTTTATGGGAGTTGAGAGGGGTTTAATTAATCAAATGTGATTAATTAATAGGTAGGGATAAGCTTGTAGAATCTATTTAGAGGGGATTTAGAGGAAAATTAACATGATTCGGGGGATGTAAGAGGGATTTTAACCAATAAAAGGGGTTTATTGATTAAAATAGAAGGCATAATTAACTAATAATGTTTAATTAATCACTTAGAAGTGGATTATAACTAACGAAAGGTTGTTAATTGGCATCCAGAATGGGGAAGAGTTAATTAATTAACAAAAGGTTGTTAATTAACAAATAAGAAGGGGAATGTTAGCTAATTAGCGGAAAAGTGCTAATTATTACGAAATGATGGGAAAGAGGGTAATTAGTGCAATTTTAGTATTAAAAACTACGTAAACATATTTTAGGTGTCTACATTTGCCCCTCTTTGGGGTGGTGTAAGCGATGCCACTTCAAAGATAGTAGACAAGTACAAACAAATAAATTTTGAAGGAGTGGAAGAAAAATTAGTAGAATGAAGGATGCAATTTTAGTATTAAAACTGCGTAAGCAGATTTTAGGTGTCTACATTTTCCCCTCTTTGGGGTGGCGTAAGTGATGCCACTTCAAATATAGTAGACAAGTACAAACAAATAAATTTTGAAGGAGTGGAAGAAAATTTAGTAGAATGAAGGATGCCCCCTCGAGTGTCGATGGGGTGATGGAAGAGGTCGATTGATGAAAAAGAGGAAGGAAACAAATAGAAGAAATGAAGGGGGGAGGGGATAGAAGGTGATCCCTATTGCCCCAGGTGTTGTTGAATAAAAAGTGTGATAAAAGAAAATGATAAGGAAGAAAAATGAAGTTGAAGAGAATGGAAATAACTTTCATCCAGCTGATGTAAAAACAACTTTATTTCATCATTTTTCTTAATGATCTATGTCATCGGCTCTTTATTATATATATACATGCAAGGACTGACTCAAAGCAACATACAAAACACAATGCTTTATGAGAAAGTAAACAAGTAGACAAACAACCAAACAAGTATAGACAAATACGCTCAAACAAACAATGTTCAAGACAATTGTACCAATGTTTTTATTATCTAGCTTCATATTCCACCTGTTTGAGTTATATGACAAGGGTTAAAGATGACACCCCAAACAACAATACATTGCAAGGTGAATAAACAGAGGACATGGAAGTCCCATGAAAAATAGATGTGCCTTATGAAATAGTACCATGCAACTCATTTGTGCAAGGGAGTAAAAACATAGTAAACAAACTAATTTTGTTAATGGAAGAAGATCCAGATGATCTGCAAGTCATTTGCAAAACAAATGAGGACCAAAGAAATATGTTTTGTAGGAAAATTTCTATGTTTGAGGATGATACATTTGATACGAGATTCAAATTGCGTGCATGTTGTTTGCCAAGTTTTGGATTTTTAAAAATTCAACAAGTTATTTTGGATTTTTGAAAAATTTACCATTTTTTTAGATTTTTAATGATTTTTACCAATTTTTAGACTTTTGAAGGTTTTCCAAAGATTTGCATAGGAAAACGAAGATGCAAAGATGTGCCCAACTAGATGTGAGAATATATAAGGAGAAGTCCCACATGTATATCTAAGAAGAAGATAATACATATCAATGCCAAGATGCATAGGTTCAACGTGATGATGAACGCAAGCCAATGAAGAGATAATAAGGAGCGAGCATGCCCCCGTGTAAGTTGGCCAAGAAACACATGATAGAAAAGAAGTAGAAGATTATTTTATTGAAAGAAGGGACAAAGTTTCCCTCAAACATGGTAAAAAGAAATATTATACACATGGATGTTCTGAACGAAGCAGAATAACAACACATGTTATGAAAAGATATGGAAAATGTAGCTAGAAGACTCATGATGAAAAAGTGATTAGCCCAAGGCACAAATCACAAGACAAGATACAGACTAAAGCAAGAGTATGAAGAATAAAGTAATACATTATGGGACCGTTTATTGTAATCAAAGTAGGAGGTAATGCATTGGAAATTATTCCAAAATAATTGAATGAAATAACTTGGAATAGATTCATAACACTATGCAGTGAAAAAAACATTAAAAATGCATGTCATCGAGGTAACAATGTATTAGGTGGAACAATAACCTACTTTGATATATGCATTTTGTATGCACATAGAACTTTGATATCACATTTTTATATAATATAATGAATATATTTTGTAACAATAATACAAAGGGTCATCATTTATTATGGGTAACAACGTAATACATTGTTGAATTATTGTAATCAAAGCGCAAGGAATGCATTAGAAATTATTCCAAATTAATTGAATGAAATAACTATGAATATATTCATAACACTATGAAGTGCAAAATAAACATTAAAAATGCATGTCATCAAGGTAACAACATATTACGTGGAACAACAACCTACTTTGATATAGATCTTGTACACACATAAAACTTTAACATCATAGTTTTATATAATATAATGAGTATATTTTGTAAGAATAATGTGTAGGGTCATCATTTATTAGGGGTAGCAACGTAATACATTGTTGAATTATTGTAATCAAAGTAAGAGGGAATGAATTAGAAATTATCAAAAATAATTGAATGAAATAAATTTGAATAGATTCATAACACTATATAATGCAAAACAACCATTCACATCTATGTCTTTGAGGCAACAACATATTCGGTAGAACACCAACTTAATTTGATATAGATATTGTAGACACACAAAAATTTGACATTGTAATGCAAGAAAAAGATTAGATGAAAGTTAGAAACCAACACAAAGAAATTGATTCCTAAATCTAATCTATTCAACAATACCTTAGATAGAGAAATGGATTGAAAAGAGGAGAGAGATTATACCTGCACTTACCTACAAGATTGCAAAATCCTCCTTTGATGTGTTGGATTTTCTCTTGGATGATTGATTGTTGCTTTAGATGTTGGTGGAGACACACGAGCAACACCTCCCCTTGATCGATTGATGATTGCTTGATGAAGGATGAAGGATGAAGGATGAAGCATGTTAGATTGGATTGATAGATTGATAGAGTAGATGGTGGATTGATTGGATGATAAAAATGAAAAATTTTGGTTATGGATTCTTAATATTATTCCAAGTTAGTCCAAGCTAGCTTTCTTAAAAGATGAGAGTTCAATTTATAATTTGTGGGTGGAGGATTCAATGGCTAAGATGAAGCCATGTTGGATTTGAATCAATGGTGGAGAATGCATGTGAGGATTAGAGGATTCTAGAGTGGAAGACTCTAGAAATTTGAATTCAAAATTCATGGAGGGAAGAAGCTTCCATTGAATTAAAAATTCAATGGAAGGAGAAGGTTAGAGAGGCTTCTAGATTTAGAGGTGAGGATGTGATTAGGATTAGAATTAGATTAGGTTAATAAAGATGATTAGTGGTGAGATTACATGGAAAGGCTAGGTGTAGGGATGTGTAGGGCAGGTGGTAGGTAAATATAGGAATATTAAATTCCTAGAAAATGATAATAGGAATTATTAATGGGATAATAAGATTTTATTAATGAAATAAAAGTGATTAATGATAATATGTGATATAATGATGAATTAAAAGGATTAATGATGGGATAAATGATAAATGATAAAAATGGATAAATATGATAAAATGGATTAAATAATAATAATTAATATCGTGAATAATTATTATATCCATGATGGTGTTGGGATATTTACAGACAAATTAATCATAATTAATCATGTTGACATTTTAGATTTCTACGACATAATGATTTTAAATAGTATAATGAGTATATTTTGTAAGAATAACATGTTCTTTCATCATTTATTAGGGGTAACAATGTAATACATTGTTGAATTATTGTAATCAAAGTAGGAGGGAATGCATTGGAAATTATTGTAGCATAATTGAATGAAATTACTTGAATAGATTCATAACACTGCGGTGTAAAAAAACATTAAAAATGCATATATATGAGGTAACAATGTACTACATGGAACAATCTACTTTGATATAGGTATTGTAATCACACCAAGAATTTACATTGGAGTTTTATGTAATATAATGAGTATTAATGTAAGATTAATGTGTTGGTTCATTTTTATTAAGGGTAACATCATAATACGTTGTTGAATTGTTATACTCAAAGTATAACACAACACATTCAAATTATTCCAAAATAATTTAATGAAATCAATTTAAATAAATTCATCACATTATGTATTGAAAAAGATTTTTTATTGTTAAAGTAGGTTGATGGGACTGTACCCATTACATGCAAATGGGCTCTTTAACCCCTAGATAAAAATATTTCAAAACCAAATGAAACATAGGTGTTCGATCAAAGTTATTTTCCATCCCCTGGGATGGGAAATAATCTTCAATACTACACATTCGACCCTTTTTATTTTTATTTTTCTTCGATTCCTACCATTTACCTTTATCAATCAAAACAACTAGCATAAGATTGATGGGATTTTCCATAAACCTTATCCAACAAGGAATCCTAGTCGAATCCAAATGGTCGAGGTATGCCCTCTTTTCATTCTACCCACACCATTACTATTTTCCCGATTTCCCATCGTTGTCTCCACCTTCTCTGTTCCTACAAAATTTGTAGCCTTATCCTCGATATAGGATTTGCTATATTCCTCCTTAAAAGTTGAGGCAAACACCAAATACGGATGCATGAATCCCCATCTTCCAAAAGAATCCAATCCACTCTTTTTACATATTTTGGGTTTTTATTAAAAGGACATGAAGCTTGTAAATGACCGGGGTTTCTGCATATTCTACACTTGAAAAGTCAGATTTTCATAATCTAAAATTTGGGAATGCTGAAAATTTCCAAATTTTAGATTGATGTGATCTAGAAATCCTTTACTCAAATCAATTTCAACACAAATATAGGCATATGTGCATAGACCCGAGTGGGTTCTATCCAAGTCCTCTTTTATAAATTTTCCCAAAACATTTCCAATATCCTCTAGGGCATACTAAAGATGCAGAGGCAAGTTCGAATCCTTACCCAAACAGTGTTTTGGTGACCAAATGAGAATTCATATCAAAGTCTAGAAACCATGGAGTTAAAAATAAACCAACATTACCCCAAAACCATGGGCCATTAGGCAGGCAACATTGATAATCCTCGGCTCTTTAAAATGCACAATCAAAAATCCCTTGAACAAAGGGATATTTTGCACTGTTGGACCAATGTTCATAAACCCACCGATAAAGGGCCAAAGAGGAAGGCCATAGCCCATTGAAGTGCCCGATCACATCATCTCATGATAGGTTCTGATAGTATTCCTCCACCTCAAGGTTTTCATAACAAGCGAAGGAACATCCTCTGCTAGATCAAGTAGATAAACTTTTTTGCACGAGGTATTACCGCCATGTTCACCTAAAATATATTTGAATGAAATTGGTGGATAGGAAAGGGCCTTACCTCTACTACCACCGACGCCACCCCCAACACTCGACTTTATTCCTTGTCATTTCCACTTGCACTGCAAGCACGCCACGCCTTGGTCGATTCCTGCATAGGAAAGGATTAGGGCATGAGGTTCACATGACTTCTAAACCAGTTTTGATCGTCCCACCATTTAGTATACTATCCTATAAATAATTAACTATTTCAACTTCGTAAAATTTTATTGAAAAAGAAATATTGAAATTACATGTTTTAAGGTAATAACGTAGTACGTGGAACAACAAGCTACTTTGAGATGCATCAATTATACATATTAAACTTTGACATTACCATTTTTTATTAATGTTATTTGTTTTTGGTTGGGATCCTACTAAAAATAGAAGATGCCTAAGCCCGAGATATAGTAATGAAACACAACAAAAACACAAAAATCACAACGAAGGAAGATCACTGCGAGGATTGATACAGAGGACATTACGGAGGAAAAAGTTCCCTAAATCTTCCAAGATCACTACAATATAGAAGATCACTCGATAGCTTTCCAGTGACTATTTGAACGTAGGAAATGAAGTCCGTACAACAAAATGGTGGCTGGTCAAAGTTGGTCAACTCTTGGAGGGGACTTGGTCAACTAGCGAGTCACTTTACGACAAGTGGAAAAATAGAAGCGTGTGTGCTACGAGTTGGGGTTTAGATTCTTCGGTCTTCGACGAGTGAGAAGTTGGTCATAAAAATAAGAGGCTCAACTTTTGTTACGGAAGGGAGCCCGACCGCTGTGAGGACTATGTTATTATCATTGACGTGGTGGGTCCTCAAGCCACCACATGGCTTCCCACCACGAGTTCGATTTTCCCAATTACCTATCGAGGGTCAACATGTGGATTTATATGGTATTATACAACTTGGGTGAGTGAGCTATCTTATTAGCTCATTGCCAGGTGATTAACTCCCCACCAAGTTGATCACATTGTTTACTCTATGATAGAGCCACATATCCAAATTATATGGGGACATCTTCATTTGGTTTAAGATTACATTGCCTTGGACACATTTCCATATAACTTGGTTGATATTCCTAACAACTCCAATTCGACCATCAAATTCCACATATACTTTGGTGAATTGACCACTTGGGAGTATTTCCTTTAGTTTAGTGAAACAACATTGGTAGATAAACTTCAACGTGGAGTCCTAAATACTTAGGAAAGGGGGATATGCTATACACATCCCAACATTGGGCTTATCCCATGTAATTCGCGCAACTATCAAACACAACACACGAGTCCACATAACCTAGTGGGTCGAGCCACCAACTCACCATTTTCAACAAATACGCTTAAGCAAAAATGGAGGATGTGGCCTTAGCTCATCTTCCAAACCCTAATCCAAATTCTTCTTGATCCTTAGAAAAAAACCCTTCCTCTTCCAAATCTGATTTTGTATGCTCATCTTCGATTCTTCCGCAACCTCCTTCTCATTGTCCAAGTCCTCGAATGATCCTCTAAATCATTATAGGTGTCATCGCTAGCCTCAAAGCCCACATCAGATATCATATTCTAAGTTGGTATTGTGTGCGTCAACAGGGTCAATATGCCCTCCTCTCAAATCCATGCAGGCTAGTGCATGACAACTATGTCCTCAATATTTGTCATGCTAGAATAGGTCTCCGTAATGATTGTATGATCATGCCTGTGAGGAGACACCAACTTTGAACATATATTTTCTTGATAGATCAAGGTACCCCATTCTTGAGTCTTTAAGCCCTTAATCATCTTTTCTATTCTTTACCTTCCATTTTGGGAAGGAGGCTTTGTATGCATCTATGTCATGCCCAACCATACAACATTTTGAACAAAAAACAGGGGATGCCTTAAAGATGATCTTTTTGTCTTTGCTTCATGCTTTGAGGTGATTAGATGAATAGATTGAGGAGGGATTTTCTTGACTCACACTCATGCGAGAATATGACACACACCATTATGGTTCTAGCTAGGGTAGTGGAATTAAAAACAAGGAGGTGACCACAAGATTTAACTATACCCATAAGGACCTTAAGATCCCAAAACTCTATGGGGAGGGCACGAAGACACACAAATATGTGCTAGGGTATGGTCCCCATAAAAAACATTTACCAATAATAATAAATAAATAAATGTATAGTGAATAATAATCCATCATTATTGTCCATTGTCTTTGCCGAACAATGGTTTTTGGATCTGCCATGGTGCTGCGGTGCTGTTGCAGACTGGTTGTTGTTTTTCAGCTTTTTTTGCTGAAATGATGCTGGGTGTTGGTACTTTTCTGAGCAGATTGTTTTCTGCTGTTGGGCTTCAATGATTCAATCTTGGCTTTTGAGCCTTCCTGTACAAGGGTATAGTCCCTTTCAAAAAACTATTTGCCAATAATAATAAAAATAATCCATTATTATATTAATTATTCTATTGATATCATTCTATAATTTAAGGGGATTCATGATTGTTGTGTAGTCTTAACATGGTTTGTTGAATACCTTTTAACAAGTATGCACTTACTTTGTGATATCACCTTTTATAACTAACTCATCTAGTTACTCACTAACACATTTACTTGCTAACTAAGCACAATCCATTTATTTGCCTTCTTTTAAATTTGTAGTTATCGGGGTTAATGCTAGGGCAAAGTGGAAAGATAAGAAAATATTTTGGATTTCACGTTCCTCATTCAAATTTGCATCATTTTTTTATTTTTTTTTCCTATTACGGTATTATTTTGAGGATAATTAAATCAATGGATCACAAATCACTATTTTAGTACTTGCAATTCTCTATGTAATGTATCAACAAAAGGGTGAGAATAAGTTTAATTTATGAAAAATAATTATAACTCATTGTGGTATTGGTCCAATTCATGATCTCGTGTCTTTTAATAAAACTAAATATACCATGCCTCCCATCAACATTAATGGTAAATGCTAGTAGAAAAAACTAGGAGAAGCTAGAAGATATTTGATTTGAGATATAATATGGTATTTTAGTTAATCCTTTGAAGGAAAAATTCTACGTTATGTAATTTATATTGGTGGCCTCGCATTTTTCTTAAATGATACATAAGTAGGTATATAGTTATTGCATTCACTAGAAAGAGTAGAGAAACAAGTAATATCACTAGTACTTTTAGGAGGAGGAAAAATGTATAAACATTGATATGAATAGGAATATCATTATTATATGAAATATTAATATCAAAATGTGTGTCACCATATATTAAAGTAGTTGAGCGTTCATCGTCACCATCCATAGATCTATGTCATTTTTGATAAAGGAAAAATATTATTAACTATTATATTACTTACAAGAAAAACCCACTCAAGTGATATATCATCATCATCACAAAAGGATGCACTTACACACATAGTAGATATTATGTCATTAGGAATTAGTTCTTCATTGTTAGAATTCTAAAACTTAACAAGAAAAGGATTGATGAAATGGTTTTTTCGATCATGTCTAGTACATTAATGATAAATAAATGCATTCTTAGAACTAAGATCATCATCATAATTTCACTCCACTAAGTGTTCAAGGAAATATACTCATGAGGTACCTCTAATATAGGCAAAGATATAGTAAAAGAGGCATATGAATAAGGTAAATTGATAGTAGGTGTCACACCAGAAATGTAAATTCAGGTGATTATTGTATGGTAGAAGTATACAAATATGGTGTATTATCATAACTATAAGCCAAAAAAGGTAGAAATAATGTATAGGAAGCATAACCACCAAGGTATTGTGTAGATAGAACCTTGATATTGAACCTAAAAAGCATGAACCTAGATAGAGAGATGACATCCTTTATGTTTTGAATTATTAGAATCCATAGATACACCAATTCATGAAAAACATTGAGGTCACTAACGATTTAGAAATAAAATTACAAAGCTTGTAACTAGATAGTGTAAACCATAAGCTAAGTGAAGGGTTCACACAAAATTAAGTTTACTTGAAATGTATCAACCTTAAATAAAATAATTGGTGTTATCAAATTAATTTACATAGACATGAATAAAATTTATAGGATTTTGTATAATTTACATCACATTCACTAATAATTTCACACAGAAACTAGGGTATCACAATCACACCAAACTAATAAAGTAGTTAAGAGAAAACTTAGGGTTTGATATGTGACGTAGTTGATTTAGGTTGACTTAATATAGTTTTATTCATAAATATTTGAGGAATGAAGAAATATGAATGCACCCAAATCCATTATTAACCGATTAATAATGCAAGGGAAGGACCATATGGATCAATCAAGGCCAAATTAAAAAAATAGACCCAACTATTACATTTTTGGACCTATAAATAGTGCTATCATGGTTTCTTATGTGTGTCTTCATCATGACCAATGTTATACATTGCTATGTATCTTTCACATGTAACCCTATATTTTACACCTCTATATACAAAAGAAACTTCTCTTCCTACAAAATCCTCAAACAAACATTAGATTAAAAATAAAACATGTATATTCTTGAATCAAAATAACCTTGTCATGGACCCTATTTATGACTCATTGTGCATCACACTACATCTTAAACTCAATATAGTTCTCCCATTACTTCTTTGAAATCTACATGCAACTAAATCCTTTGAGGTAAATTCACCTAGTACATCCACACTAATAGTGTGCTATGTACTTTGATCTCATGCAAACACTTGTAAGTAAATGTGAAAAATAGATATACACCATATTATGTTGTGACGTGTAGTATTTCACGTGATAAATATTTCCTTAGATTAATTGGTCATATTTAGATGTGTTCTTGATAGATGACAAATGTTTATTATAAACTTGTATGTATATGATTGTTATACTTTGAAATTTGTATCCGATTGAAAAATGAGTCGACCCAAAACATAAGAACCATAGAGAAAAGAGTAAAAAGACAAAAAATTTGGAAGAATGAGCCCAAAATCAAAAGGGGCCAAGACCATAAAATTAAGTCAAAACTCTAGTACACTCTTGACCAATCTATATAGTCTTAGAGTAGAATCGTCGAATGTAATACAATGAGTTATAAAGGCTACATTTAGCTATTACACAACATATAGAATTATAATGAAAGATTGAATCGAATGAAAAAATCAAATTAAAATTTAAAATTTTAATAATAAAGACTTATACCACTAAGTCATATTCTTAGTATTCAAAAATTCAATATATATATATATATATATAATGATTTTTTTGTCTACACAATCATGCAAAAACATTAAGTAAATCAAAATTTATGAAATGTATGTATGAAAGCTATCGTGTATCTTATTGCATTAATATAATATAAGATCTCTTTTCATCAAAAATTTTAATGAAATGTTGTGGATAACTAAATATTTTTAATTTTCTCGAGAGCATTTCTCATATTTCAAAAAACATGCAACTAGAAATCATTAGAGAGGATCTTTGAACATATCGGTAATGTGTATTTTTGTTTTGAATACTAAGTCGAAGTAATCACTTGAAGGCTTTTATCAAACAAAAGCAATAATAAATGTTCAACCTAAATACACCAATCGCAAAACAAACAAAATTCACAACCTTAAAAACTAAATCATTTTTTCACAAAAGATACCATTTCTAAATATCTAAATCAATCTCGCAAATCTATTTCTAAAACCCAATTTCATTGTAGTCCATTCTACCATCCGAAGACTAATTAACACAATCCTAATTTTTATTTTCGTGTTATATCTCTAATACCTATGAAAAGAATTAATTGTTTGTTCCTAGACCTAAGAGCATAGCCCTAATACAAAATGATGGTTTCCAATGCCAAGCACAAATCTATACTAGATAAAAAAGAACATACTGAAAACGAAGGAATATAGAAACAAAGACCCACCCCCTAGTTTCGCAAGTTAAACTTCGATGGGGCATCCAAAGGGAACCCCGAGATTTTGGGGGTAGGTTGTGTAAATCGTAATGAGACATGTGATTTAATATGTGTTGGTTCCTTTCACCTTCAGGAAGGCATATGTAATCAAGAAGAAGCGCAAACTCTCCTCTTTGGCATCAAAAGAGTAGTGGAATGCAGATGCACTCATATGCACATAGAGGGTGATTCATAAATAATCATTCAAGCCATCACTTCAAGTAGGCATCTAATTGGAATCTCGATTTCTACATATCCAACACTATATTTTGGTTGGCCAAATTGGAGACTTGGTACATTGGGAACATGTTCGAGAGAGGCTAATCAGCTAATGCGGTAGTAGATCACCTTGCAAATCATGGGGTGATATATGCAAATGATGCCATCATTTCCCATGATAATTCCATTAAGGTCAGGCTTGACCGTCATTTGGAAAGTGAAGCTACCCAAGGTCATAAGTAATATTTTTTGAGGTGACACGTGGGAAGCCTTTTTAATTAGAAGATCGAGCCTGTTTTTTCATGCCCTGCATTTCCTTTATTTTGGTTTTTCACAATTTCTAAGGTTGCTTCAATGGCAATTGTGCCCTACCTAATTATTTATCTAAGGGTGAGACACATGAGATGGCCTTTTACAGCCCAGTCTCCCTATTAGGCTAAAGACCATCTTCAGAATCCCTTCTAGTCTCGTGGTCAAGGAAATTGAGTGCATCATCGGAGAATTTTTGAATCGATGAGAGAGTGAATGTAGAGATAACGTCACTTATTGTGACCAACCTGCTACTAATTGGGGAAGACAAGGCAAATACCATCCTAATTTCTCTCCATTTCATCTATGCAAGGCATGCGGTTGGTTTGGAGGAATCCGTGTGGAAATTTTACATGCCCTCAAGCTCCTGCCGCAGATTTCAAAGGTCAGCGGTTTGAACATGGTGGCTATAGAATATGTGTCGAGGATTAGAAAGGCGTAACAAGATCCTCTAGCATTTTGCAGTAATTGTGCATCAAAAATTCAAGATGAAGTGTTCCTGATCCTGCATACATATCCCCCTTGACCTAGAAGCGTTGGATGCTCCCATCGGACCGGTTCCCCCCAGGGTGGTTCAACTCAGAACCCAGGGAAAATTCTCTTATGATTTTCTCCTCAAATTTTCCAAGGCCAGAGATATGATTCACCACTTCGGTGACTGCAAAAGGAAGAAATAGGCTATGGCAGCCCAGACCAACAAGCAGGTGAAAGAGGTAGTGGTTGAAATCTCATATTAAGGATTGCTGATTAGTTTGTATAGGATATGTGTTTTTTGTTTTTGTTTTTGTAATTTTGATCGGGGTGGTCTCTTTTCATGGTTTTCTTATAAACCACCCTGATTCTCACACTTATGATATATCATATGTAGTAAGGGAGGGGACCCAACAACCCCCTTGTTCATAGCTATAAAAATATAGAAACAGAGAAAAACGGAAATAGTTTGTCAACTTCCACATTGACAACATGCCACATCACCCCTCTTTGCAAACTTATGTGAGGGATGAGCACAACATCTATGTGTTGATTGAAACTCCATTCCGACGTTCAAATCAATTTTTATCATTAAACGAACTCAACTAGCCTCGACCGAAAACACTTGGTGGAGATCTACATGCATATCATCAAGGTTTCTCTTGGATTCAGATTTTTTGATGCACTCTAGCTGTTTAGCCACAAGAAAGACATTTCCTCAAGGAAAATATAACATTACTACCATTTCTTATCAAAATGTAGTCCTCACATGCATATATTAGAGTCTAATCTAACATTACAAACTAGAACATAATGTAGGACTATATTTTTGGAAACATGATCAAGTTGAATGCTTTACTATGAAAATATATATTCAAGTTCATCCATGTACAAACCGAAGATACCTCGACTACATAAAGCTCCTCTTGAAGTGGTATTTGTTAGTGTCTCCCCACATGTAGATATGTTTATCTCTACAAATGAGTTTCCTTGGTCAAGTTTGTAATATATAAACCACCAAATATTCATGCATCATAAGACAACCTACTATCGATGCAATATTTTACGAGGTTTTGTCAATCTATAACATATAATAATTCTAGTGTGCATAAGTAATCTTTTTGTTGTATGTATTTATTGGGTATAATACATTCTTATTTTTTAAAGCGTGGTTTACTAATAAGTCCATAATTAGTTGTGTTAAATTTATCACGTGTTATTATAGTTTTAGATCTAGGAGTATGAAAATATTAGTCATTACTTTAAGTCAAAGTTGTAATTTTACTATTGAACTCGCCTTTATATTAATTAAAAATAAAGATATTTACATTAGTAAAGGAGATCGGAAAAATCATGGTCCCAAAAACACCACGAACGTAACACAAAAAGTCAAAAAGAAAAACAATAGAAGCTAAACTACCAAGACCTAAGCACCAACCCTGAAAAATTAGGAAAAGAAAAGGGAATGGCATCCGACGCCATAAAGCATAGAGATCGAGTAACAAGAGGCTCAAAGCGTCCCTTATTCTCTTTAGATCTTGTGACCACATTAAAATTCACGCTTGCTTTACGAGACGCCAATTCTTTAGGAGGATCCAAGCGAGGACTATGCGGATTCAGTGTTTGAGTCGAGGAATTTGATACATGAGACCGTTTAACACAACAACCAATAGGAGAAACCTTAACACTCATAGTTTCAAAATTTACAGGCGAGTACATTCTTTAGTTTCATGCGCTGTGAATGGCAGCCAACCTTTAGGCCATGAAGAAACCACTTTTTATTTTTATGATTCTGGTTGAGTGATAGTGGGCAAGCCTCTTGAAGGTGTCCAATTTGATGGCATAACCGACATTAGAAGGCCATGTTCTCATAGTCTAGAATTTGAATCCACTTGAAGCCATCATGGTTTAACTCCAACTTGTCTGGAAGACCTTTGCTAAAATCCACCTCAATGCATATATGAGCATAAGTGAATAGCCCTTGCTTAGACCACTCATCATCCATCTTGATGAATCGACCAAGAGAATCACCAATAGCAACACAAACCAGTAAGGTGCCAAAAGGGGAGAGGAAGATTGGGGAGACAAACCCAAACCAACATTTTTGAGACTACCATAGTAGAAGGATCAAAATCTAGAAACCATGGAGTAAGAAAAGGATAGCCCTACCCCAAAACTAAGGACCCTCATTAAGAGTCCATTGATAATCATAGGAGAGGAAAAACGAACAATAAAAACCCTTTGCACATAGTTGAATCTCACAATCACGAGACCAAATAGAGTAGATCCATTGATGCGAATCTTTAGTCTAAGGCCAAAACCATTAAATCTTAAATCTTTCATTTTCGAGGCAACTGATTTAATTTCTTCCCTTAAAGTTGTAATTTTGAGTTTAATGTATTTTAAGTATTGTATAATATAGTCTTAGTATAAAAAGTTGGAATATTGTCAAAATAATTGTGTCATAGTACTATTATAAAAGAGTCAAGGTCTCTTAATTATCAAAATAGTGTCCACTATAATTATTTAGTCAAATTCTTATTTTTGAGTCATTGTGAAAGTTGAAAACATAATAAAAAATTACCTTACAAACATATTTTTGGTTGAACCCGATGTTAAATTTAGGCATGTAATTAAACCTCATGATCAAATCTGGTTGAGCTAGCAACATCAAACTAGAGGAAGGATGCACAAGAGATTAGAGGTCGATGAATGATCTCTCGTCGGTCACCAACGATGAGGATGCATATAGCTTTGGTGATATTTTTCAGTGTGTTTACTTTCAGCTGTGTGTGGTGTGTTGTGTACCTATTTGTATAAATATAAATTTCACATTGAGGGGGAACATAATATCAATGTTCCATTTCCATTGTGAAAGATTTTCCTATTTGTGTATGAGTAAAATTTCCTATGTCATCCCCTGAGGTGAGATATTGATGAGAGCTAATGAAAGTACTGCACATCATGATGTGGTTATTGGTAAACCACTTGCAAAACCATCATTTGTGGTTTGTGGTAAACCACTTGTAAAACCACCACTTTTGGTTATTGGTAAACCATTTTAAAACCATCATCTTTTGGTTTGTGGTAAACCACTTGTAAAACCACCTTTTTGGTTTTTGGTTAGCCATATGTAAAACCATCATTAAGGTTTGTGGTTGTCCTATGAAAATCACCAAATCATGAAAGTAGGTGTAGGTACAAGATTGATGTTTTCCCCATGTTTGCACTAAGGGGGAATGTTAGAAATAATTATTAGTGCTCACATTTACATTGGGAAAATTATTGTAGTAATTAGTTATTTAATAATTAACTTTGGTGAGTATATTTTTATATAGTTATAACAATATTATTTTTTTATTGTTATTCGATCCTATTTCCTATGATATTGTTTTACTATCTTTATGGCTATATAATAACCAATGTAGATGTTGAATATAATGAATATTTATTGTTATGTGTTGTCAAAATGGTGCAATTTTATTTAAAAATTTGATGGAAGAGTTGAAGAAGACTTCAAGAAGTGCCTTATGTTCACAAACCAAGCTGCTGGTGATGCAATACAAATGAGCTCTAGGCCAAGCTATTTTAGACCTCCCACCGAGTTTCCTATTAAGGGATGAGGTGCCTCATGTAAACCCGACTGCTTTAAAGACCGAGCCATCATCATATCCATTGAGCCCATCATGCAGGCCAAGTTATGCATCGTAGAGGGGCATCAAGCTACATATCAAAGGGACCGTGTTGAACTCATGTCGAAGAGAGAGCATGACCGGGCTACTTCAATGCTATGCATGGCCAAGTTGTTTGTAAAAGGTCAAGCTCTTGAGTTAACCGAGATGTTCAAATGTGTCATAAAAAGTCTAACACTATGCATCGGGTTATGGCACAGAATGTGGGGAGCTCATTGAGCTCACGTACCAACACCCAAGAAATAGTCAACATGTGGGACTTGAAGTATGGAAATCCAGGTCTGTAACAGGTGTAGCTCAGCGGGGAACAAATGTGAGTGAGCCTAGGAGCCAACACAAGAGGCAATAGTCATTTTTAGAGTTGAGCTCAAATCATGCTAGACCAAGCAATGAAAGAAAACCCATCAAGTTGTTTTGGAGAGCCGACTAGTACCGTTTCATAATAATGGGAGTTTTTCTATAGAGGGAATAATTCTTGGGAATTCAAGAAATTTGAATCCAATTTAGTTAAGTAAATGATAACCAAGCCGTATTGTAGAAGTTTTTTCGAATGTGCATCAGGCTATTGAGTTTGTGTTGTTTTGAGCTAGCAGTCCAATAACACAAAAGTCGAGCTCACCCATGCATGGTAGGATCGGTTAGGGAAAACAATGACAGATCAAAGGCCCTCGAGCTATGAGAGATGACAGGTTGAGGGCATGTGAGCTTGTGAAGTCTTGGGCTCGCGGATATGAAGTGTTCGACTCAAACACGATCACGGTAGAGGTGCTTGGTGTCGAGCTCTAAGGGCCTTGAAGTGAGCTCGATTTGATATGGATCATGCCATCTACTGGCTAAGTCAGTTTCAACTCAGATTAGGAAACATGAATATTATGAGCTACTTAGGATGCCCACTAAGTTATTTTCATCTCCCAAATTAATGTATGGTGACACGGCAAGCTCGAGACTCAGATTGAGTGAGCTATAACGAAAGGTCTGGATCAAGCTAAATACAATAATGAAGATTAGAGGTCTGACACATTGATGGAGGAATCTCAGAATGTGGAGATAAAGGACTTAACGCATTCAACGAGCCTAAAAATCCAGAGCAAGAGACTTGTGGCTGAAGCGGGTGGAATTGTCCCAGAGGGTCCAGTGGTTTTGGGCCTTGCATGCACACAAAAGTTGAAATGCCCGCAGGTAAGACCAATGCGGAAATAGTGGGTTTAGAGGGCCCGAATGTTCCACGGGGCACTTGTGCGCGAGAAAACCGAAATGGTAGTGTGCGGGCGAGTCAGGTTTTAACAGTCCATGAAGCATAGGGTGGAGAGGAATGAGGTTCACCGTGGGGGTTTTTTTCTCACATTACAAATGATGATAAGAGAGTCGATACGCGGCATGAGATTCATTGGGAGTCCAATGCATGCAAACGTGAGCACAATTCAAATGGCGATCAATAATAACAAATCAATACCTGATGCATTGAATTCCCAAGCAATATGAGGGCTCAATAGGTAAGAAAAGGAGCCAGCTTAGCCGAATTGGTAATACAATAATACAAACAGTTACCAACCCCACCCCCCCACCGATTTTAAAAGCCAAGTAGTGGAGATATAAAGAGGGCCTATGCAAAGAATATTATAAAAGGAGAGAAATATTTTAAAATAATATTTCTAGCAAGAAATCAATTCATAGTCCTTAAAGTAGAAGTAAACATGGCAATTCCAAAACAGATGCCTCTACTCAGATGACCATATCTTGAGCAATTCTCAACAAAATTGTGCAAATGAATACTTTTTGGAATTGTGGCTCCAAGATTTGTGCACAACAACCAAGAAAATTAGGAATTGATGTATATTTGCTAGAGAATTTTGTAGAAAACAAACCCAGTTCAGAATGGTAGATTAGTGGTGGTTGAAAGTGAAATTAAGAGGCATGAACATCATTCTCTCCAACTACAGGTTATGGGACAACATGAAGTAGGAATGAAATTCTCATCTAAGTGTTCACCAAGTGCATATATGTGAATTACTTGACAAAATATTTTAGATGAAATGATAATTAAATTTGAAATATATTTAATTAATTTTTCACCAAATTAATTAAATATTATACATTTGTGAATTGTAATGTAACATATAACTCAAGTTGAGTCAACTTGAGGTTGGGATTGGGGTTAAAGATTAGTCAAGTAGTTTCATAACTACTTCTTGGAAAAGAATGCCTATATAAGGCTGCATTGTAATGGTAAAGGTATGATTCCTCTCTCTCATTCTTCCCTTCCATGCTTTAGGAGAAAACTATTCTATCTACACATTTTGTTGTAACTTTGTGTACACAGATCAATACAATGCTTTCTATACTTGTTGTGTTAATGATTTCTCAATTACAAAATCTGTTAAACTACTTGTGATTGGATTATTAATACTGTTGTTCCTTCATAGTATGAATGATGCCTAGGTGAACCAGACTTTGTGTTGATCATCAAAGTACGTGGACTTTGTGCCATATCAACATATTTTGAGGGAGAAGAAGACTTTGTGCTTCCTAGATTCCATGCTCATTGTATGTATTTTTCCAGATAGAAGTGTTCTCCCATTTCTCATCCAACCAACCTTGTAAGGCAATCTTGTACGACCAAGAAGGACTGGTGTGTCCTTGATAAGATAGATTTGTAGAACTTGGTGTCTCATATTTGTCTGTCTTTCCTAACACCTATGGGGTTGTGTTCTCTTTCCCTTCTCATTCTTTCTTTCTCCTTTTCATTTCTCAAAATTTCCTCACTTTTTTTTCTTTCCGAGTTAAAAGCACCAAAAATACAAAAATAACATCATATGAGGGAACTACCCCTCTCACAAAGTAGAGGAAATTTCACCCTGTCCAAAGGTAAATTTCCCTAACTGATTGCTGATTTTTGCATACTTCCATTGGGCATATTTAGTGGAAAAAATGTAACCAATATTGTGTAAATTTTCTCCATCAACTTTACAAATACAATCTTGTAAATGTCCAAAAACATGGTTTCTCATCTCGTGCATCTTAGATTTTTAGAATACATTGTTGTTATTGACTATACATTGTTTTTATTGAGTAATGGGTTCTATTCGGACCTATTATTTTTTCAAGCATGCAAAACTAAATTTTTAGTGTATACTCATTTATTTAAGTGTATTTTGTTTCTTCCTCCATTCGACACAAAATATGTAAATGCGATCTTTTCGATGTCCAAAGAAGGGGGTTTTTAACCCATGCATCTTACAATTTCAAAATACAATGTTGTGATTGACTATACACTACAAGTTATTGAGTAATGCATTCCATTCAGACCTATTATTTTTTAAAGCATGCATGATGAACTATTTTTTTCTAGTATTTATTCATTTATTTCAATACATTTTATTTATGCCTCTCGTTTTCCATGAACTCTGTTAATACAGTCTAGTAAATGTCTAAAAAACTAGAGTTTTTACCCACGCATCTTACAATTTCAAAAATACAGTCTAGTAAATGTGCAAAAACTAGGGTTATTACCTATACACTTTATTGTTATTGAGTAATGGGTTCCATTTAGACCTATTATTTTTCCAAGCGTGCAAATTTGAAACCATTGTTTTTAGTGTATACCCATTTATATCGGTGTATTTTTTTATGCCATCATTCTCCACAAACTTTGCTAATTTGTTGTAGTAAATGTTGTAAAAGACAATGTTTTTTCACCAAGTGTGCCTTATAATTCAAAATTGTAGTTTTGTTATTATCTATACAACATTGTTATTGAATGTACAATGGTGTTATTGAATATAAGTGTTGTCTTTATTTGTGTAGTTAATATTTGAATATCTACGATTAACTTTATAATGTCTAGCTGAATATATACTGGAATTATTAAACATACATTGAGTATACGATTGTAACTTTGTCATTTTCTACTATGCATTCAAACTATTAATGTGCATTGAAATTATTGAATATACATTGAATATGTTAGAGTTAGTTCAGTACATGTTCTTATTACACTACTATTATTGAATAAATACTTATATTACTAGGAGACTACATATTCAGGAGGTAAATGACAATTATATTTTTAATATTCAAAGTATTCAAAGAATGTCTGAATATGTGAAGAATGTCAGAAAATAGACAGAATGTTAAATACGTGAAGAATGTCTGCATATGCAATGAATATGTGAATCACTTACCTTAACATTTGAGGAATATCTGAATATAAATAAGTGTTATCTTTTCTTGTGCATATAATTTATACAATAATGTTGTCGGTGTTCATCAATTGTTGCCTCTCCCATAAGCAAAGAAAAGTCTGAAAATAGTTTTTTACTTTGTCATTCAAATGTATGTGTGCAAGGGTAAAATTTACACACATTTATTCAAAGGTACCTTATGTAGTTTCATTGTATAAAGACAATTGTAGCTACTATGTAATATTTTTTTCTCCTATCATTTTGCTTTCCTCCTTCGTCATTTCTAATTGCTCACTAATGATGCATTCAATGTAGCCATTAACTCTAATGTATTTTTACTAATAAAATCTTATGTACATTCTTCAAACACTGAGCACATTCACAAGCATCACCAAGATTCCATCCATATATTCAATGTGTATTCAGTAATTTTAGTTTGTTAATATGCAAAGAAAAACAAAGTCTGAACATGTAAAGAATGTTTGTCTATACATTGAATATATGTAAAGAATTTCCATTTTTTACATTGAGTATCATTTAACATAAGGTGAACATGGTTCTTATTTTAGTATTTGTTTGAATATACACTAGAATTACTTGAACATAGATTGAATATACATGTGTAATGTTGCATTTATTCAACTACAAATGTTGATATTGGTATTGCTTGCAAATGTGCTCATTGCTCTTGAGTTCATTTTTTTGCAAATAACTTGTTAAAAGAAGACTTACGAAGGAATGTCATATTGGGAGGGTAGAGGAGAATATCAAAGTATGTATTTTAACACCATTAATCTACATGAAATCATAATGCTTCTTTCTACATGTAAGGTCATTTATGACCTTACTTAGTAGATAAACTATTTTCCTTTGTTGTCATTATTCTAGAAAATATTGAAAATAAAAAATAGAAACACCTATAAGAAGATAATTCATGTTCTTACACATTACCAAAACTTATGCTTTTATATGATGGAATAAACTACAAATACTTATGTGTAATGATAGGATGTAAAAAAATAAATACTGCTTGCATGTTTTCCCAAAAAACTTCACAAGTTCAGATTTTCTGCATGAAGTTTATAACTTCTTACATTCTAATAAGGTTATATTTATGGATACCAATCATATAATAATAAAGCATAATTCAATTACGCTTATTCCATGCATCTAAATTGTACCAAAACTGAATTCTTCTTCATTTTTTACAATAGTTTCACTTCACTTCTTATGTTGCTTTATATTGTTCCATTCTCCATTTGGGGTGTCATTGACATGTTGGTTATGCTTGATGATGCCATTTACCAAATTTCTGCATGGTTTGATTGCATTGCACTAATAGAATTGACATGTGTGTTATCTTTGGAAGTAGGAAATACACATTTCTTGTAATTGTTGGAGAAAATTTCATATTACCTGCATGAGAAAACTGCATTTGTGTTGTTAGAAATTGTATTGTTAATGTTGAAGGAAACTACATTTGATCTATAGATGTATGCATGTTGTTGACTTGGTAATTGGCCATATTTGGAAAGTTTGGAATGTAAATGTTGTAGAAATCGATCATAATTGGATGATGTGAAGGAATAGGACATTCTAGACTATTTAATCATCTTTGCCTTTGCATTTATTTTTTATCCTCTCCTTCTCCCACTTTGTAGCTTCTAATGTTCCTTTTTCTCCTTTTCTGTTGTTATTTCATTTTTTCCTATTCCCTCCTATACTTATTAAGTTTTTTTCTAGTTTGTTTTCTTCCCTTTTTTCATGTGCAATGATTTTGTTTTCCTTCCTCTCCTCAAGTTTCTCTTTCTTCATTGCTTTAAAATCCTTTAGTTCCTTTAGTCACGCTTCTTGTTCGTTAAACATTTTCAAGTAGTCGGTTGATGTGAGAATGTATGACTAATTAACCTTAGAGTCTTATACTTAATAAATTTACTTAGACTTATCCACCTAGTGAGCTTCAATCATTTTACCATGCGCTTGCAATTTGCATAGTCCATATGTTTGGATGTTTTGATATCTCATTAATCCTTTGCAATTGGATACTTAATAAATTTACATAGCGAACCTCCCTAACTTGGTTTCTTGAATTTGCATTGCATGGTTGTTTTATTGTGTTTTTCTCTTTTATGAATGTTTGTGAACACCCCAATTCTCCCATGCAATACCCAACTAGCTATCATCATCATTTTACCATGCGTTGCAATTTGCATAGTGATGGAATATTTCAATTGGCATGCTAGGAGAAGGGGATAACATGGAAAGAGAAATATCCCCATTGAAAAGGTTGATTGGAATGGACTCCCTACTACTTGAATGCCTCTTCGAATCTCATTTCCATTCATTATGACTTATCCACACTACCTTACGCACTCTTGTGAGCCTCTATTCACCATACCACTGAATTCCACATCCAAATGAATATCCCTTTTCGATCCTTTGGGAGTCTCTGCTTACTCTTAACATAAAGTCGTTGCTTTTTTTAAACTATCTTATTTCCTTTAAGGATTCTCTACTAAGCCTTCTTCTTTCAACTATGCATTTGCTTCCAACTTTCATCTACATGAGTCTAGGATTACCATTGTTTGTCTACCTCATCCTAAATTCTTAAGGTCTTTCTTCCTCTTTTGTGTATTCCCCATCCATGCACTTCCTTCCTCGTATTCTTTTCTTTTTTATCTCATATGGTATTTTTGTCATCCTCTCCTCTCTTTTAGTGCACGATGGCTCCTCTATACCTTATCATTTTTGGATGCATGTTTCTCCCATGCATATTTAATTTCTAGTGGCTTCGGGCCATTTTTCTTATTTTTCCCTTCCACTACTCTAACCCATGGTAACTCATTCTCCTTTTATAGTGAATGTTGAGATTTTCCTACTTCTCTCCTTTGTGTTGTCTCCTCCATTTCCCTCTCGATATCCAAATTCGAATTGGGCTCATAAATGCCCTCGATTTAAAAAAATTTATATATTAATCATAGGAAAGAGATCAATTAGATAATATCATAAACATAAAATACACAACATATAATGAATGGAAATTATAAGAAACAAGAGGATAAGAGTGACTTAGTTGATAACTCATTATATGTGTCGGATCTAAGCTAGGATAATGATGGAACATGTTAGATCTGGGTTGAATGTGATTTGTCTAGAGATTAAATATCTACAACTATACTTTGGACTAGAACACCTAGAATGGGATAGGACCACTCCGAGCGCTAGTGTCCTAGCAGTGAGTCTAGATTTTTCTCTTCGTGGTTTGGTCATATCACCTTCAATTTGCTATGTGTTAATCTAAATTTGTTGTAGGGTTTTCTTGTCACACTTGTACCTGTAAAAAAACCTTGTTGACCTGCACAAGGCTCAAGTACACATTATATGGAATAAAATTTACATATGCTTGAGTCAAAATGACCTCGAAGGTTACCTCAATGTGATTTTCACCAAGTGTTGCACTACATTTTAGACTCAATATAGTTCGGTATATGTGTGATAGAATTGTGTCCCTTAAATCTTGGTTTCCCTTGTGCCAATCACACCGATATATCGGGATACAACTACTTTTACCCCAAGATAATGTGTGAGATGGAATTCATAATTTTCCCTTCCTATGTAGTGAATAATGCAGCCCAAACGTAGCCCATGAGTGTTATTTTTTCCCAAGTAGTAGATAGAAAGTAATATCCCAATTTCCTAGTTGTCCTCTTTCCCCTTAGAATAATTAGTAAGTCATGTATATATATGATTCCTTTACTTAAATTTCATCATTAACAACCCTAAAATCCAACCCAAAGAGATGGGTATAAGTTAAGAAAAGATAACAATTGATGTGGCATTTTAAACATAAGAGAAGAGGGGAAAAGGACATAAGTGCCCAAAGGGGACAATAGTGCTTGGGCACTACATCCCTTATTGGGTGCTAGTGTCCAAAATTTCCAAAGATAAAATAAGAAGTACTAAGTTGGGTAACACTTTGTGCAATGTCCAAAGTAAAGGGGTAATTCTAGAAAATCAAAGGATGAAAGCATAGAAAGATAAAACAATGTCAATGTAAAGCAAAACAAGTGTTGTTAATGTCTAGTTTTCTTGCTTAGGAATCATGCATATAATGACATACTAGAGGCATGATGTAATAGTACTAAGTGCATAATTTCATGTCTACATTTGCCCCCACTTTATGTTAGTGAATGAATATTTGGTAGCATAAAGTAGATAGGAAGAGTGTACCTTGTGGAGAGCCGAAGGATATTGTAACCAATAGTATGCTTTGAATGGAGATTGTAGGATGTGTACCATGGAATCTAAGAGGTGATATTAATCCTAAAGGTGACCTATGTGCATAATGGAAATGATACCTGAATTTGTAACTAAATATTTCCTTTTCTTGAGTGTTTTGTGCTTGAGATTGCTCCTTATTTCATTTGTGTTGCCTTTTCGCATGATAAGAATGGACTTGTAATGTTAAAGAAAAGTATAGTAAATTCTCATGGTTTTAATATTTGAATATATTGAAATAATGGAAATAAGAGGGATATGGTACTAACCTTGAATTAACTTACCTCATTGTGTGTTGGACTGTAGCAGACTGGTATGCGAATTGGGCAAAGTTGTGACTGAATGGCCTCGAGAAGGGAAAAAGCTGAATATTTTCCTTGTGTCTTGAGGCACTTGGGAGGATACTTGGGGTGCGCCTCTGGTGCCCTGTCTATAATCTATGGGTGTTGTAGAGACTATAGAAAAGCTCAAACTTGAATTTGAGTTCGAGTGTCACAATATCTTTGTAATACCTTCATTCTGTCATCACAAAAGTGTCACATAATGTCACTATGTCACTTGTAGATGTCACATGAAGATTTACTTGTAAAACCCTATCCAAAGCATCAATTCCTAAAAAATAAAAATGCATATGAATAGGTCGACTGACCTCAACTACCAAACTAGTGGTCTTATGACTAGCGTTGCACTACATTTCGGACCCCATGTAGTTCTATGTGCGTGTGTGTGTAATTTTTTGCCTAGGATGCCCTAACACCAATGACACGGTAGTAGGGGGCAATAACTAGATGTAAAATGTAAATGGTGGATGGAATAGAAAGAATACAACCCTTTCCCCTATGCTTGTGTGATGTAGATGTAGAAGATGCCCAAATGCAGTCCCTTGCCTTAGTAGATAGTTTCCCTTGATAGTAAGATGTTGCCCATAATGTAGTGAGTATGTTATGTTTATATAGGGATCTCTTGTTCAAATTTTGACACTAGTGACCCAAAACTACCGACTACGACCTAGGGAATGCACGGGTAACCATTAAGACCGACCTTGAACAAATAAATTAAGACCACAAATTATGATGACACGGGTGCACCTAAAATCATGGATCAGGGGGGCACCTGGGTGCCCAAACCCTAGGTGCCCCAACATAGACCTAAAGATGAAAACTGAGCAAAAATTACGACACCTGAGACACCCTAAAAGATGCCCAAAACTATAGAGACAAATGATGAATGAACTAGAAAAAATAATGACATGACTTGAACTAACTAACAACAAGACTAAAGGATGGGTCACTAGTGAATACTTTTATTACGCAAGATCCATATATAAAATAACATACCCATGGTATTAATGTAATAGTAAGTGCGTGATTTTGTGACTACATTTTCCCCCACTTTATGTTGGTGAGTGAAATCTTGGTAACATAAAGTAGATAGAGATGCATACCTGAGAAAAAGTAGAGAAGCCCATGTTGTAGAAGAACACAGATGTGTAGTAGAAGTGTGTCGATAGAACTATAAAAGCATGTGTCAAACCATGGATCAATGAGTTGATCCATGCAACGTATCAAAAAGTGTAAGTGTCATGATGAAGTGTGGAAAATGAAAATGATGATTAGGATGTAAATGATGATTTTGAATGTGGTTTAATAATGAATAGGTGGGTAGGGAGTGATCAGTTCCCAACCCGAATGCTTGTATATGAATGGAATAATTGGAGGATTTGGGCATCTTACCACCAGAGGAAGAGTGTAGGGAGAAAAGTGTGTTATTCTCCAAACTTTAACTACATCCTCAAGATCTAGCCATTGCTGAGATGGACTCAGATCAAAATGTTGTGATTTTTGGATCCAAATGATTTTGATTAAACAATTGACCCATATAGGAGTGATAAAGGAAAGGAACTCTTTCCCCCACTCCATGGGTGTCACCGTAATGTAAAGGCTTCCAAGTTGGGTCATCTGGAAGTGAACATGATAGAAAATGAGATGAAACTTCCAAGTTAGGTCATCTAGAAGTGAACGTGATAGAAATAGATAGCTTCCAGGTTAGGTCATTAGGAAGCAAATGAAATGAAAGAGATGGCTTCCAAGTTGGGTCATCTGGAAGCAACACGGAAATAGAATAAAATCCCAAGTTATGTCATCTAGGAAAGAAGTGGTGAATGTAACTCCCAAGTTAGGTCATCTGGGAGATCACTTGTAGATTTGAATGATATGATTTGATTTGAACGTGTTGATTTTGATTGGTTGATTGATTGATTTTGATTGGTTACTCATGGAGAGGTTTTTCTAATTGCCCCCAAGTTAGGTCATTAGGGAAAGTTGCTAGAAAATTGATGAGATGTCATGTAAAAATGATTTTTAGTCACTTTTTTCCCCAAGTTAGGTCATTAGGGGAGTTGATAGGTTATAACATGTGATCATGTTTGGGAAATGTTAAATGATTATTGCCCCCATATTAGGTCATTAGGGGAGATTGATGGTGAAATGTCATGGTATAAATTTCCAGGTGTTGGATTCATGATATTTGAATGCATGGTGACATAAGGGGGATTATAGGGGGACCCCCAATAATATGCCCCCTTTCGGTGAAAGAGGGAGTGATGATGAAAAGAACAAAATCTAAGCCAAAGTAATGACAAGAGGTTAAAACACACATGTAGTGGATAATAAGAAAAAGTGAAGGGATATAATGTGTGAAAACATGTAAAATATGGTGGTAGGTGGAATTCTAAAAATAATTCCAAACGGGTGTAAATCGAGTAAAAATGCTCAAGATATGAGTGAAATGGTGTAGTGTGTATTAGTTGTGGTGATAAGTGCAAAATATAGACCATAGTAAAGGTGGCATTTGAAATGTGATTATAAATAGTAAAGTGAAAAGGTAACTTATCACTTCATTTGTCTTTTTATGTGAGTGTGAGAGTGTATATGGAGTGAGTAGAGATGCCTCAAGCGAGACCATTACGTCCTAGCCGGTTTGAGAGAGTGGCGACCGTTGTGGCATCATGTACTACTGTGGAGTTGGTAAGTGTATTATTTTTGCAAAAATGTAGGGTGTAATAGGCATTTGAGTTGAATTTTTTAAAATTTAGGGTTTTTGATTTTCTTGGCATTTGGGACCTAGACAAGAGCGGTGAGGGTGCTAGTGACCCCTGGGACTGGAGCACCCAAACCGGGCTAGTGTCCTCTTCTGGGGGTGCCCCAGTCCCCGCATCTGCATCATCTAGGTGCCTAGTCCATAAATTTTTGATTTGATGGATAATGCTAGGGAATATGTTTCTAGTATGTTGAAGGTTGTATTTGACTGTAAGGTGTGTTAAATGTTGTTTTTTTGTTGTTTGGTGTTGTGTAGAGGGATATCCACTCGAGGGAGTTTCGTGGTGGCCATCACTTGAGTACATTATTGGGATTGGGTTTGTCAGATGATGAGTGGGATGTGATGGACCATGTCGCCTATGACATATATACATGGATGGGGGATGTGCCCATAATATGCCCATGTTGACTACATTATGTGAGAGGTGGTGTGTAGATACATGCACATTTTGGTTTCCTACAGGGAGATGATGATGATGACGTTGGAGGATGTATATCATATATTTGATTTTTCAGTTGTTGGGGAGAGGGTATGAGTGATGGAAGTAGTGGATATGGAGTGTAGATGATGCTCACTCAGCATGATGATGATATTTATAGGGGCCTAGGTACCTACCGAGGCCCATATCAGTTTGGATGTGATATTGTAGTCTAGGGTTTCATGGTTGCAAAATTCATCGCAGTGGTGATTGCATCATGTATAGCCATAGAGGGAGGAGGTGTCGGCATCTTATATAAGATGCATGACATATGTCAATGGATAGAGGAGGATGGGATGAGATATGCATGGGCACGTGTGTGTGTTGGCCCATTTATACAGGGACTTGTATCGGTTTACACAGTAGATGAGCATGGTGGGGGTATAGGGGCCACCACACTACTACATGTATGGGCATATGAGCACATAGTCATATTGAGACCAGTTGCAGGGCCACGAGGAGAGTGGGCTCGACCTGAGATATATGCTCGACGTTGGGTTGATATTCACAGTAGGAAGATGGATACACATATACCTTCAGAGCCTTGATAGATAGGATGGGGCCAAAGTCGGTTATATGGAGGCCATATCATGATTATGGGGATGGCTTGAGGATGCTACAGAGTTGTGATGTATTCGGAGGACCATGTGGCTAGAGGACCACTTTCTAGGTGTGGCGAGTTTTTTCAGTGGAGAGAGTATCACGATAGTTTGGTATGGCACAGGATGTGCCCCCAAGCCATACATATGGTTGTGAGCTATTAGAGCCCCTAGGAGGGTAGGTGCTAGGCCAGGGCCCACAATAGAGCAGTTGATACCACTAAGGCCAGATGTGGTAGACCCAGTGATAAGTAGTTGTAGATGGAGATGACATGGGGTGCATGGAGGATTATCGAGCATGGTGGGTAGCATCGGTGGGTATTACTATATCCAGTATTTGTGGGTGTTATGGAGTTGCCACCGGAGGAGTGGGTGAGGGAGGTGTCCCTAACCCTATAGTGGCAATAGTTGTGGTAGAGCATAAGTATTTGTGTATGCTTATATTGTGGTTAATGAATTGTTTATGTTGTTTTTACACATGTTTGAACTAACATGGGGTTGTATGTTGTGTTGCAGGAGATGCCTATTGGTCATTGATAGTAGACACATCGATCCACACATTGACACAAAATGTGCGAGCGATGTGTTATGTGGAGGGATACTAGAGCATGTGGACAATATTGCAGGTGAGCATGCCCATCTATTTGAGCCAGTGGCCATAAAGCAATGACATGACATGTACAATTTTTTAGCGAGAGGGATGAGGCACGTGAGGAGACTCAATGTGCCCCGAGAGGTAGTAGGTGGTGGTCCCTTGGCCCAGGACATGTGTTTGCATGATATGTAGATTTGCAACATCAGTTTTCGGAGTAGAATATGGAGATTGTATGTTACGTAGGTAGGTGGAGAAGTTTTGGGGCCATGAAATGTGGCATCACATTGGTGGTGAGGCATCTAGTTCTAGGGCTCTCATGTACAGAGAGTGATAGTGATGATGAGGTTTGATAGTGATGATTGTATATGATGTAGGGGCCTTTCCCCCAGTGATGAAACATGTTTTTGGGATGATGATTGTATGAATGATATATGTATGGACACCTATTTTTGATATATATTAGATCGATGTTTGAGATTTTTGGCATTTTGATGTAATGGATATGTGTATGGTTTATGGTTATTGTCCTAGCATGTGTATTGTATTATATGTGATGAATATAAATTTGTATGATGATGTTAGTAATGGTAGATAAAATATGTATGGTAAATGATGTGTAGATAACTAATGTAAATGATGAAATATGAGATGAATAAAATATGTAGCACGTAGGTAATGTAATGGTGATAATAGAATAAATGTGGAAATAGATAAATGTATCATAATGAATATGTGAAAATGTAATGTAATCGTAATATGATAAGGTGATGAAAATAGGAGGGGGGGAGATTAATAACGATGCCCCCAACATGTGAATGAATAGGCTCATGTAATAAGACCCTCAACAGTAGTCAAGTATGAGCCACATAAGCAAGAGTGCATCATCGGAAATGATTGAGGTGTGCTAGATGAATGATGAGCACATGATGAAAGGTTCTTAAAACTAAACCCTCAACAATCATGTAAGAACCATAAGAACACAAGTGCATCATCGGGGGTAAGGTGATATAAATCACCTACCAAAGACCAAGATGATGGGTGGTGGTGGAGACATGTGGAATGGATGGAGCATGAGTATATGGACCAAATGGGATCATGTGTAGTGACGATGGGGTATGCAGGGAACTGGTGGAAAAAACCATGAGATGTAATAACATGAAGTGGTGGATAATGTGAATGTAATGGATGTAATGAATGTGATGGTGGAAATGATGGATGAGGTGTAGAATGAACATGTGGTGGTGGAGCATGATGAAAAAACTGAGTACCTGATGGAGAGATGTAAGTGGGGTATGCCTATGCTTGATGAGGTGAAGGAGACAATGAGTGCTCACGAGAGGAAAAGAGATGATGTCAGAATCCACTAGTTGTTGTATCTTTTCACGTAAGGCAAGTAATCATTGTCCCTATGGCCAAGAAATGTGATGATAATTGCAATAGTGTTGGTCATGTTGACATTGCACAAGTGGTGTGGAGGATGGTGTTGGTTAGAGGGTAACCAAATCAATCACTCATTGAGTAATATGTGAAGCACATCATGTGGTCGAGTGTGAGGAGAGAAAGTACAAAGGCTCGTGTGAAGGAGGTGGAGTGGTGGAAGTAGGAGCTTTTGTGGAATTGGAGAAGAATGTAATGGTGGGGAAGAAGAGGGTGGAGCTTTTTTAGAATTTCCTTTAGAAATGGTGGAGGTGGTTTGGATGCTCAACTGTGGAGAGGGAGAGGAGAGTGATGGAAACTAGTGGAGAAACATGTGGGGGTGTAAATGACATGTGAGGATGAAATATCTTGTTCTAGATCGATAACCTTATAACACAAGAGAATGAATGACTCACAAGTGTCATATTGTAGCCTTTGTTTAAGTGGAGGAATAAGACCATGACAAAAGATGAATTGTTTTTCTAAGTCACTAGGCTGGAAAATGAGCTGGTGTATACAAGCATTGAACCATAAAATATAATCCTTGATGGGTTCAGAGGAGCCTTGATGTAATGTAGGAATGTGGTCATATGTAACCCTAGGGCCATTGTTAAGAATAAAGTGATGGAGGAAAGCATCCTCCATGTCATAAAAGTGCTAATGGACCCAAAGGGTAAGTGGGTGTACCATTGTAGTGCCTCATCAGTAAGACTATAATGGAATGCCTTAAGCAACAAGCGATCATTAGAGTAGTCATCCATAAGTGTGTGGTAATGTAGGATATGAGCATGAGGATCACCGGTACCATCAAAGCATGTGAAAGTAGGCATGAAAAAATATTTTGGGAAGGTAAAATTATGAATCTTTTTAGGAACAAGATTTCCATGTAAAGAGTTGTTGTCAATAGAGGCATAATAGGCTCTACTTTCTAAAGTAAGAGTATGAACTTGCGATTGGAGTTGTCCTACAACATGCATGAGAGATAGAATATCCTGTGAGGGGATGGTAGGAGATGGAAATAATGTATTAAGTGGTTGAATTTTTCCATTATGGGTGATCATGGGAATGTCAAGAGGTGATATAGTGGAATCGAGATGCTAAAGGTGTGGTGGTAGATGTGGATGTAGGAGTGGTAGTATGACTAGTATCAACACAAACCCTAGTAGGTGTGGTGAGAAAGGAAGAAACCTCAATAGGTGAAGATACAGTAGGAGGGGTAGAGGATGGGAATAAGAAGAAGAAGAATGGCATGGGGGGGTGACTCATGTGCAATAGTAGATACAACTTCAGAGAGGATAACAATGGAGTGGGAGAGTCACATGCAACAATATGGAAAGAAGGAGATCCATGATGTTGATCAGTAGAAGGTGGGGTTCCAGAAATAATGCTATGGTCATCATAAGAATCAATAGGATCATCAATGTAATATGAAGGAGAATGCAAGCTCAAAGGAGATGTGGGGAAGGACTATCGAAGCGGTAGAAGACATAGGGTAGCTATAGGAGTAACTGGAGGAGAGGTAGAGGTACACCTGAGATTGTGAATCAATGCCTAATAAATAATCAATGATAGAGGATCTAAAACATCAGGTGGCATATCAAAAGAAGGATAAGAAGGATCATATGCAACTGATGGCATGGCGTATAACAAGTGAAAGCAACAAGGTCATCAACAAGGCATATACCTATAGGAGAATCAATAAGATTAGTTGGCACACGTTGTTGGCCTTCCAAAGGGCTTGTTGAGTATCATCAGGTAAGATCATAGGAGCACTATATAAAGCCTTAAGCTTCAGCTATGACAACCTCATCATAGATAGGGTTGACACTAAAATGAGACATGATGAGGAAAAAAAAAACTATGGCTAACCACTAGGGTATGAAAGAGGATCAAAAAGTAAAATGTTTGAAACATGGGTTCACCAAAATGATTAACTAAAAATAGAGTTTTATAGCTATTTTATGAGTTAATCTAAATAGAAACTAAATGCTATATTGAAATGCTAGATCTAAATATTTTATTTTAATATTGAATATATTGAAATAATGGAAATAAGAGGGATATGTTACTAACCTTTAAATGACTTACCTCATTGTGTGTTGGACTATAGCAGACATGGGTATGGGTAGGAAAGTGTGACTGAATGGCCTCGGGAAGGGCAAGCTGAATATTTTCTCTATCTACTGAGGAAACCGGGAGGATCTTTGGGCACCCTGGCACCCTGATCTATAATCTGGGCGTTGTAGACTACGTAAAAAGCTCGAACTTGAATTTAGTAGTGTCACAATATCTCTGTAATACCTTCATTCTGTCACATCACAAAGTGTCACAATAATGTCACCTATGTCATTATAGATGTCACATGAAGATATTTACCTGCAAAACCCTATCCAAAGCATCAATTCCTAAAAATAAAAATGCATATGAATAGGTCAGATTGACCTCAACTACCAAACTAGTGGTCTTACGACTGAGTGTTGCACTACATTTTGGACCCAATATATTTCTATTTACATGTGTGTGTGTAATTTTGTGCCTAAGATGCCCTAGCGCCAATGACACAATAGTAAGGGAAATAACTAGATGTAAAATGGAAATGGTGGATGGAATAGAAAGAATACAACCCTTTCCTGCTAGCCTCTTCACTTAAGGAAAAAGCTTCACAATGGTTCAGGAGCCTAGAAGTAGGCTCTATTCAATCTTGGGACCATCTGTGCACAACTCTTCATGACCAGTTTGGAGAAAAGGGAGATAACCTATCCTTATTGGAGTAGCTGATAACAATCAAGAGAGCTCCAAATGAGTAGGCGATGGATTTCAACCTTAGATTTCAACGGACACGGATAGAATTCCAAAGCACCAAGAAAAGCCCACTAATGAAGGTTCCTTCTTATACTTTCTTAGAGCTTTAAATTTTGATATTTCTTTAATGATTCAATCAATGGGGGGCACAACCTTACTTGCAGCCTATAGCCTTTCCATAGGAGCTAAGAATCATTTAATTCAGGCTAGAAAACTTGCTCCTAGGCCATCCATGCCTCTATACCCTAAATTAGGAAACCCAAGTACCAGCCAAACACCCACAATAGCTCCTATACCTACTCCCAGGAGTCAAAGTTTAGCTGAAGCCTCCACCTCATCATCTACCACCTCAAAGGAGGTTCAAGAAATTATGAAACAACTTCAAAACCTAGGGAATGAGTTAGTAACCATCAAAAGACAATAGGCTCGGTCTCTAGGCCATATCAACCTCAAGCTTAGTATCAGGCTAGACCCCGTATCAACAAAATAGACCACAAGCCCAAGATGTAACTCAGAGTCAACACCAAGGACAACCTCAAGCTACTAGACCTTTTAGGTCATATGATCCAAACAAAGCTTCAACATCAAGGGCATTGGTTCCAAAGACAAAATAACATGACACAAGAATATGATTGGTGTTTCTCATGCGATCGACCACATAATCAATCGATGTGCTTCATTGGTGCACTAAATCAGGCTCTGATGGTGTAAACCATGTGTCACAAGAACCTAGCCAAGAAGAAAATCAGTAGCAAGGAGCTCAGCAAGAGGGACCTCCAAGTGAAACTATGCTTATCAATTGGCAAGATGAAGACTTATATGGAATGAATCAGACTCCTTCTCAAAGTATAGCTGCCAATACACGGTCCAAGAAGAGAAATATTGGAGAAGGACATTCACCAAAATTAGGTGATCCTCAATCCTCCATTGCTCCACAAGGTATTGGCATCCAAAATATAACTCCCAATATGCAGAGCCAATCCAAGCCACCTTCCAAATCCACTCAGGCACCGGTTGTAACAACCCATGTGCAAGAGAAAAATGTGCCAGGGAAGGGGAAACAAAAGGATAGCTCATTTAATATCATTGAGAAAATGAAGAGGAAAAGTGTGAACATTTCACTATGGGAGTCACTAGCCATTCTAGGAAGAGGGATATATTGTAGATTGCCATGCAAAATTGGTCAAACTCAAATCAACCTCTTAACCAACAAGAGAAAGTGCTTACCCATACAAATCAACACAGGGAAACCATTGAGAGCAATAAGGTAAGAACTCGATACCTCCTCCATTCTATGTATCATTGATCATTGGAGATAAATTGGTGCATAATTGCATGATTGATTAAGGGAAAAGTAGTTTTGTAATGCCCAAACAAATAGCTGATAAACCGGGTCTCGGTATGAATTCATCTCTAGAGAGTAGTATAATTGGATGGTATAGTGGTGACAACTATTGGAATCATCAAGGATCTGAGCCTCACTCTACATGCATGCCCCAATGTGTTGTCTTTGCGTAGAACGTGTCGATCATAGACTTGACACCACATTTTTCATTATGTTTGTCCAGGGGAATTCATTACTGCAAAATGGAGGCTACTTGTCTGCTTGACTAGTTGCATATGCTCTTTAGAACAAGATATGGAGTGAAGGCCATAATCGAGATCCGAACCCATAGTGGATTATCACATTGAGTCTTATGCCTAGCCCAATCAAAGCAAATTTTTCAGCTTTCGATCGGAAGACCTCCTAAACACTTGTGAAGCGAGATACCAAGGTGGGGTGTATCCCGAAATTGAATCTCGATGAATGGGAAGTCAAAAGACATGCTTTTGATCCTATAAGGAGATGGAAGAATCGAGCTAGGAGTCTACTTCCTACATGAGGAGAATCATCTTCTTCTTGACATCATTAAGCCATAATATAAGGATGACAATGAAGTATGGAAGTTGTTCTTTGATGGCTTGAGAATTAGGCAAGGATTCGAGAGGTGGAGCTATGATTGTGTCACCTAAGGTATGAGGTATTACTCAACTTTTTGTTTCTAATTTTTCTGCTCAAATAACACTGCAGAATATGAGGCTTTGGTTCATGGATTGCATTGGGCTAGAAGACAAGGAATCAAAAACCTACAAGTGTTTGGTGACAGTGAACTAGTTTCTAATCAAGTCAAAGGACAAAATGCTGTCAAGAATGACCTGCTCAAAAGCTATAAGAATAGGGTATGGGATCTCATTGAGGATTTTAAAGCCTTCAACATTGTGTCCATACCCAGGAAGGAGAACGAAGCTGCTGATAGGCTTGCAGCAGTTGGAGCAACATTTGATGTGGTTGACACATCAAGAGGGACAAAGGACAACCACATATCCATGTGGTTGTGAGGCGATAGTGCTGATAACAACACATCTTTGGTAGGTGTTCAGAAATGATCGATAGATCATCAATTTTTGCAAAGAGGAAGTGACTTCTTAAACTAGGAATCAAAATAGATTAGAGCAGAAATATGGAGATCAAGTAGTACAGTTACATACAAACAAGCTTCCCAAAGGTTTGGTGACATTGGATTCTATCTTCAATCCTAATGATCAGTTTCGAAAAGAGAAGGCTAATATATAGATCAAAGGAGAAGATTCAGAGTCAATTCTAGTTGGAGAAGGTAAAACACTTCAAATTGGCAAAGTGGCCACCGAGCAAGAAAGGTATGAATTCATGCAACTTTGCCAAGAGTTTCCAGATATATTTTCTTGGATCTATGAGGACCTTAGAGGGTTGATATGAAGTTAGCTCAACACATAATCGAACTAGATCCAATTATTAAGCCCATCGAGAAAAAGCAAAGACCGGTTAATCCACACATTGAACTTCGATGAAGAAAGAGATGAACAAGTTGATAGAGGTAATTATCATATTTCCAATCAAACACTCAAGCTGGATTACAAACTTGGTCCCAGTCAGGAAGAATAATGGAGAGATTAGGTTGTGTGTTGACTTTTGAGACTTAAATAGAGCTTCCCTCAAAGATCACTACCCACTCATCCTCAATGGAGCAGATATTGCAAGTGGTGTCTAGATCATAGAGATTCTCTCTCCTAGATGGCTACTCTAGGTACAACCAGATCATGGTGAAAGAAGATGATCAATTCAAAACAACTTTCACCACCAAATGGGGTACCTATGCCTATAAAAAAATGCCATTTGGATTGACTAATATCGGAGCCACTTTCCAAAGGGAAATGTATATGGAATTCAAAAGGATGATCAAAAAATAGTACCGATCTATCTAGATGACATTCTTGTGTTCTCCAAAAATGTAGAGACCACCTTTTTCACCTAAGGCGGGTGTTTGAAAGGTGTAGGAGACTTGGGGGTATCATTGAACCCTAAAAATGAATATTCTTGGCCTATGAGGGTAGAATTCTAGGCCATATTTTGTCAAAGGAAGGATTGGTAATTGACTAGAGAGAGTTGAAGTAATAAGAGCATTGTCATTTCGAAGCCATAAGAAGGATCTTCAAAGATTCTTAGGAAAAATAAATTTTGTCTGCGCAGGTTTGTACTAAACTTTATTGCCCTTGCGCAAGCCAATAACATTGATGTTGAAGAACATTTTGGAATTTAGGTGGACAAGCTGAAGGAAAAAAAAGTTTTGATGCCATCAAAGAAGCTATATCACAAGCCCCAATTCTCGTGAATCTAGATTTTCTAAGAAATTCATACTATATGCCTTTGGTCTTTAGTGGTAGTGACACAATTTCTACAATCCTAGTAGAACAGAATAAAGAGGATCTGAAGAAGCCAATTTCTTTCTTGACTTGAGTGCATGTAGATGATGAAGTGAGATACTCTTTCATTGAAAAGTAGGTCTTGGAAGTGATCGGAGGATTGAATAAGTTTAAACACCTAGTTTCAAACAATAAAATCCAAGCTGTTAGTCTCCCATGTAGGGGTTAAGGATTTCCTTCTCGTGAGGATCTGAATGAATAACATGTAGGATGGATCACTCATGTCATGGAATATGACATTGAGATCAAGGTCACTAAGTTGGTCCATGGGAAGGGATTGTGTTAACAACTAGCCTCAAGTCAACAAGATGAGGAAAACAATGAAGAGGAAGCTATTTTTGTCTGCAGGATAGTAAAGAGGAAGAAAATGAGGATGTGCCCACTCCTTGTTGGACACGAGACATGATGCACTTCCTTCGATAGGCATGTGTCCTCCAAAATGAGTAAAGCAAAAAAGGAGACATTTCGGACTACGAGGCCATCCCATATGTGCTTATTGTGCAGCGTCTTATTCAAAAGGGACATCAATGGCGTTACTGTTAAGGTGCATTGGGACAAATCGGAGTTGAGAGAGTTTTAGAAAGAGTTCTATAATGCATCAGGTAGAGGCCATTTTCCCTCATGAGTGATAGCACTCAAGATCATGAAGGCAAGTTATTATTGGCTTAGGGTGTTTAGTGATAGCTATGCATGGATCAAAAGTGCAAGAACCATGCATTCTTCACAGAGAAAGAAATGCTAACAACAATTCCATTGCACCCAATTTGAGAAGATCAACCATTCATGCAATGGGGTTGGATTTCATCGGGTCATCAATCCAAATTCAAGCCAAGGCCACAAATGGATTCTGACAGCAAAAAAATATTTTACTAAGTGGACCGAGAGGCGGTGGCACTCAAAGAAGCTAATGAGTCTAGTATACTAGATTTTTATGAAGAGATAGTAACTGAGTCTTGATCTACGTTTCTAGCTTCCTGTTTAGATGAGTGTATGAGTAATCAAGAAACATGAAACAACATTGAGTATACAAGGGCTTAATACCTTGGAGATGACGATGGATGATACGGGCATAAAGTTGATATCGACTCCTTAGTGTGATCCCGACAAACCTGCAACTCACATACACTAGGAAAATAATGATTAGAGATTTTATGTGGGGGTTGCCTGACAAAGTAGATCTGGGAAGCGTTAACTTCCTTGGTGGCATCAACCCCCATGCGATAAGAATAATAGTACAATAGTGTCCAAAATAGATGACATACAAATTGATAAATAAAAGAACCTGGATGGTACTAGTGTGCAGACGAAATTACTGATCTGATGCGTGCAACATGAATCTCATCATATGAACCCAAATCACGAGCAGAATGTCATGGAAATCCTACGTGCTATCACCCAGATAGAATAATAATGATATTATAAAATGACTAAAATCTCACAACATTCACCTGAATTTTCTTCCCCCTTTTTGAGGGGAGAAGACTCATATTTATAATTTGAATTTGGATTAAAATAGAGGATTAACAATAACCATAATTTGTAAAAGCAATCTTGATTAAGAGGACATGATGAAGAGTTGATTTGATGGTAGGGTTCATGATGTGAGAAAAATAAAAGGTGTGATGTGGAGTGGGGACATGGTTAGGTGTAATAGTGAAGCCATGTGCTCACTTTAACTATTGATTTGTTGGATTTGTTGTCGGATATTGAGATTGTGAATTATTGACTTCATGGGTGGGGTTAATAATTTAATAATTTGAGGGAATTGAATTTTTAGGTGGAGGTTGATTTTTAGGTGGGAACTGATTTTGACTTAAGTGGGGAACATGTGGGACTGGGTAGGTGGGATGATAGATTCCACCTTTTGAATTTAAGAAAAGGGTGTCGGATGGGTATATCAATACTCATGGATTAATAATTTGTGGAAGATGGTGATAATATCAAAAAGTTGAATTATCAAATGGGTCTACATGGAGCCCATTTGATAATTAATTAAGCAAATGGATAGGATTTCATTTAATTTAAGAGAAAGAGATGCGAGAATGGAAGTAGTGTGAATGTGAGACGATTGAGGGGCACTATACCCAAAAATAGGTGTCTACATTTGCGCCTTTTTGTTGAGTGGCCATAGGAACGCAAGCCACGAGACAAAAAAAAAAGGGTTAGATGAAAGATGTGTCTGAGGATGGATGAAGACATGACCAAAGGAAAGATTCCCAGTCAAAAAAGGATTGCATATATCACTTGAATGAAAAAAAATGTATGTGAGAGCGGTGACTTGAATATCACATTTACACCTTTTGAGAGGATAATTGCAAAAATCAATGGTGTCCGAGATGGATGAGATGACAACGTTTCTGAGAATGGTGAGATGGTGTGAAGACTACTTGTAGTATGGATGTAAACCGTGATGACCAATGGGTCATAGGAAAACATCGAAATATGTGCAATTGAATGTAAAAGATTTGCGCAATCCTTTGTCTCATAAGGAATCATGTGAAAAATATTGTGTTAAAAATGGACGAGAATGGAGATAATGATGCCCCACGGGGCATGAGAAGAACAAAAAGTTGAGTTATATATGTTGTTAAGTACAAGGGTGAAAAGGTTCCCCCAACATAAGACATAGATGGAATAATCATAAATGTGGACAAGATGAGTAGATAGGATAGAAATCTGAGATAAAATGCCCTAAAGATGTGACAAATATGATGGTAATCATGTTTCATAGGAAATATGCATAAGTGTTAGCAAATTAGAAGATAAAAGCAATCCTACTTGTTCGGTAAGTAGGATAAGAAGTCAAGATACTTTTGTGACAAAAAAAAAGTAGAGAAAATATTCATGGAAGAGTACAAAATCATATAGATGTTGGTCGTTATGGTATCCTCCAAGACAAAAATGTCCTAGGAAGATGGGATGAAAGATGTGGATGATAAATGATAGAGATTAGAGAAAGCAGACATGGTTGGGGTAGAAAAGACATGGTAGAGGAGAGGGATCAAATAGTAGAGAAGGACGATAAGAGAGGTGAGAAGATAGATGAAGACACAAAAGAGAGAGAGTGACATTCAATAAGAGGGTAGTGGAAAAAGATAAGGGGGAAATAAATAGGTAAGGTACGAGGGACCTGGAGAAAAATAAAATAGAGAAAGAGAGGAGGAGAAGAAGGGAAGGAGGAAGTCTAAACAAGAAGAAGACGAGGTGAGAAGGGAAAAGAGATTAGAAGGGAAGGTGAATGTATGAAGATATATCATAGTAAAGAAGCAACAGAGATAATAAAGAGGAGAAATGGTGAAAGAAAGAAATGATGAAGGACAAAGAAGAAGACAAGAAAATGACAGAAGAAGGGATGAAAGGGAGATGGAGATCAAAATAGAGGGAGAGAAAGAATAGATCATGAAAGAGATGATAGAACTGAGAAAGAAAAGTTGTGAAGAATATGAGAGAAGGATGATTGGAGAGATGAATATGTATAGTAGGATGGAAAGATGAAGGAGATGAAGAAGATGAAGAAGTTAAAGAAGATGGGGGAGGAGGTAGAATGGAAAAGAGAAAGAAAGGAACTATGAGGAGCTAGGAAGATAGGGGTGGTAGAGAAAGAAGTTCAGTAATGGGGGAAATGAAAATAAGAGGGAAAGAAGAGATGATAGAGCCAAAACAGAAAGGAATTGAATATGAAACAGAATGCATGGAAATGCATGTGGATGGTGAGATGATTAAGAATATGGGACAACGTTGGTGAGTCAGGTTATCAATGGAGAAGTAAGATGAAAGTGTGAGGAGAAGAGGAGATGAAGATGATACAAATGAAATGAAAGAAAAATAGGGGTAGAAAGGAGGAGAGGACAATAAAGAAAATGATGCAAAGGTAGTATGTGATGAAGACAATAGAGATATTGAAAAAGGCAAAGGGAAGATGAAAAGGCAATACCAACAGAGGGATGTTAGGAGAAATCCTCGATAATGATTAGAGGGCACAAAAGGAAAAAGGGAGGAAGAGAAAATGGAGGAGGTAAAAAAGAGTGAACCGGTATTAGTAGAATGGGGAGAAATGAGTTTTAGGAGAAGTCCACTGATAATTCTTAGCGAGAATGGAAGCTGATGATGACATAATGTTAGATGAACAATGATAATGACGAGTAAATATGGTGATAGATATGGGGAAGTATTCTAGAAAATGGACCGAAAGAGTAAAGAAAAGAGGGCTAAAGCGATATGTAAGAAGATAAAGGCGAGGAGAGAATGCAATGGATGAGGATGTGGATGAAGATGATGGAAGTAAAGATGAAGGAACAAGACATAGTAAGAGAGGGTATGAAGTAGTTAAGTTGGATTTTAAATGAGGGATGATGGAGATGATATTTGAGGAAGTTTGAGATATTTTGTGTGAGGAAAAAGAGAAGGGAAGAGGATGTGTTTGTGGAGAATGAAGAAAAATACGGATGATGGGAATATGAAGGAAAGAGGAAAGGCAAGGAGATAGATCATTCTTAAGAGAGACTCTTAAGTAAGATCACCATGCCGTAGGAATGGTTAAGTAGGATCGCCAAGCTGAAGAAGAAGAATGATGAAAATACTGAGCGGTGTATACCAAAATGGAATAAGAAGTGAAAGGAGGTAATAACAAGGAAACAAAGGAGTGTGACATGAGTGGATGGAGGAATGTATGTAGTGTAAGATGGAGAGTGTAAGGATAATTCTTAATTAGGATGCCTATGTTGTACGAGTGATGATGTCGAGCATTAAGCGAAGTTGTATGAGTGAAGATGTTTCTAGTGTTGAAGGGAATGAAAACAATGAAGGAGTTTCTACAACGGCAGGATCTTAAGAAAGAGCTACATTGTGATTAAGAAACCTGCGTGGAATGGATGATTAAGTAGGATCGTCAAGCCGAAAGAATAATGAAAGGGAAATGGAACAATAAAATAGATGGTAGTAAAAGGATATTAAGAGAAAAACACAAAAATAATGGCCCGGGTGGATGACATGTGAAGTATCAAACAAACAACGGAGAAGGACAAAGTGGGTGAGAAGAGCAATGGAGAATGAGATGAGGTAAATTTTAGGAGAAAATTGGGTTGATAAAGAGGGCTAGGAGGAAGGAATGGTCAACAGACATGATCACGAATGAGACCTTGTCTAGAATGACAGGTCTACCTCGAGTAGGGTTTCGTGTTGCACGGGGAATTACGTAGATGTGCCAAGTTAGGGATGAAAGGTCTATGATGATGAAGAAGATGATGTCAATGCCAGATGAAAAACAAAAATAAGAGTGATGAAAAATAAAATTGGTGGGTGATTGTAGAGAAGAGAAGGATGATGCGAAAGAATGGATGGAGAAAGATAACATTGGTCATGGTGGAGGATGAGAAGTTTGTCGGATAATGAATGCTACTTGAGAGATAATCTCAAGTAGAATTCACAAACTGCAATGGAGATCAAGTAGAATTCCCAAACCGAATAGTGTATTAAAGAGAGTGTGTAGAAATAGTAACAAACTTCATAGATTCATGGAGGATATTGATAGGGGACATCCTTTAAAAAAAATATGGATGTAGATTTTATGATATAAAATTTGATTATAATTGTAATAAAATATGATTTTGATGAGATGGGTGTCACATAACCATAAGAGGGCCATGTAAGAATTTATGCTTTTAACCAACAAGAGGTAAACAAGAAAGGTACTACTCAAAGCATTGCACTTGTAGCCGATAGTAGGTGTTAGTACATAACTAATGAGATTTGATTATATCAAAAGACCAAGAGGAAGATATGGATGAAATATTCTCATAATCTTAATGTCGACATGACAAGGGATTTGAGATGTATCTTGTACGTGGGAAGAAGGTTCTCCAAAGATGGTATTCCTTAAGTCTATGCCCCAGCTCTAGGAAAGGGAAAGAACAATAATAGAAGAAAGCTGATCAATGTGGGAAGCTTTCTGAATGCCATAACAAAAGAGTAGCCATCCTTTGAGGGTATGGTCTACTATATATACAACATAGATGGTGAGGATGATAGCCGTCCTTCAAGGGATCAGTCTATTTTAATACATAACGTAGATGAAAAGAATAATATAATAGTCGTCCTTCAAGGGATCGGTCTATTTCTTTTGATTTTGATTTGATTTTTAATTTGTATATGTATCAATTATTTTTATTTTGTATGCAAATCTGTCCTTTGAGGGATTAGTCTATTTTGATAACCTTGATCTTGCTTTTCACATATACGAATTATATCTTTTCATAGGAGAGAGCTGGGGATAGCTAGGTAGACCACCTAGGAGGGGATAATGAATGTACAAGAGACACCCCTAGACCCTCTACATGAGTACAATAGGAAAATGAGATGGTGATGGATGTAATGATCATGGGGTTCTCACAAAATGTGAGAACTTATCTATAGTGAATATGCTACGAGTAGAGTCGTGGTACTCATATTCAAGGTCATAAGGTAGTAGTGATGGTAGACCACATGATTCAAAATCATTACAATGATAGATGGAAGGGGATACGATGGAGGAAATGATCTAAAGATATGCCTAAGTACTCATTGATAGATATGCTAATGATAGTCAGGTTACAAGTGCAATGGATTAAGAGGTTCTATCTCTAGTTTACTACCAAGGGAGAGAAGACATTAAAGTTACGACAAGATGAGAGCTTGCAAAGGATTAGATGTGATAGATAAGTAGGAAATAAAACTATGTCCTTAAGGAAGCAAAAATATGACAATGGTGGGTTTTCATGAAAATAAAAGGTGCCCCAAGAGAGACAAAAATATGGCCATAATGGTGGGATTAAATGGAAATATGGTCCCTCAACGGAAGGACAAAAATGGCCACAAAAGTGGACTTAATGAAACAGATGGTGCCCCAAAAGAGACATGAATATGGCCACAATGGTGGACTTTAATGAAGATGGAAATATGGTCCCTCAAAGGAAGGACATACACGGCCTCAAAGGAGGACTTTGATAACACACTCATGGCCACAAAGGTGGAATTTGATGGAAAAGATAAAAATATGGTCCCTCATGGAAGGAAAAACATGGCCACAATAGTGGGCTTAAGATAAAAATAAATGATCTTCAAAGGGATAGATGCATATGGCCACAAAAGTGGGCTTAAAATGGGGTGGATATTTGGAGGGGGTTAGCTTAGATCAGATGGATTTGGATGAGGTAAATAAAACAATGTCAAGGAGTAAATCCCCCGACATCAAAGAGGAGTTGTTTAGATACGAAATGAGTTAACATGAATGATATGCTTAAGGACGAGGGGAGGCTACTCCCTCAGTGAAAAATATTATATCACTGTCAGTAAAATTAGATGTGGATAGGTGAAAGAGATTGGATGATGATAACCTTAGATTTGGATTAGGTAGATGCATTGGGGATCATAGGAAAACAATGTTGATGAATAAGGGAGGACCTTCTATATGAGTAACATGTGAAGGAGAGATGTTAATGGAGGATGGAAGAGAAGACTTAGAGACTTTGATAGATGTGGAATTAGTTGTGGATAAAATAGTAGAGGGAAAATCCTCAAAAATATCATCTCTTTCAATGAGATCATGAATGACAGTCTGAAGGGCCTTACAACACTCAGTGTCATGACCCGAGGTACGATGGTAGGCACAAATGAGGTGGGGATCAAACCATGATGACTTCCTACTATTTGGGTTAAATACCTTGACAGGTGGGAGCGTGATGGCGGAAATTTATAATAAGTGTTGAAGGGTTTCCGCATTAGTATATGTATTTTCTTTGGACTTGGATTGGGATGCAAATGCTTGGGATGTGGTTGTATGAGCTGTCTTGGAGGATTGTGTCATGTTGTTCCATAATTTTGAGTCGAATCTCAAGGGAATGCTGGATATTTTTATTTTGGTTGGTAGAGTGATTGTGATGCCTTAGATGGAGATTGATATTGCCCCAAAATCAGATGATGTATATTTGGTATTTGTTGGAAAAATGTCTATCTTATTTTGGGGACACACAAGAGATTTTTGTGGATGTACCAAGGTTCTTGGATTTGGATTGCGAAGAAGCATTCTTGGGAGATGTGACACTAATTTCAATCGAGAGAGTCTAAAGGTTGTGTCATAGTTGATACGGGTGAATGGATTGGTATTTTCATGATGGATGTGGGAGTATCTGTAGATGAGATGGGAGGAGAATATAAAGTTGTTGCTAGTTGAAGTGATTTCCAATGTTCTTCAAATGATGTGGAATAAGAAGATGGTGTGTTCACATTCACACTAGTTGATGTGATTGGCATGAGTAGAAGTGTGGAAAGAGGAACTAAGATAGAATCAATAGATGGTATGATAGGTAAAGGTGGAATAGATGTGGATGGGGGAGTGTTAGGAAACTTGATGGATGAGGATGTAGAAAGATGAGTTGTATTTGTTGTGGATGGGGAAGGATGTTCCCCCTGAGTGAGGAAATCATCTTCCTTAATGAGGTCATGGATGATGGTCTGAAAGGCCCTACACTACTCAATGTCATGGCACTGGAACACGATGATAGGTGAAAATGCAATTGGGATTGAACCATGGAGGTTTCCTACTATAAGGATCCCAATGTCTAATGGGAGGAAGCATGATCACAGAAGTTTGAATTAGATGTTGAAGGATATCTGCATAAGACCTAATCAAGTGTCATATAGAAGACCACTCTTATGAGTTTTAAGATGATGTTTTGGCTTGGATTTAGACATGGAACTTTGGGATATCAACGTATAAATTGATATAGGTGCTGAGGATGGGGATGGATTGTGTTTTGGTTTTAATGTTTTGGTTTCAGTTTTAGTGTTAGTTGATGATTCAGGGTCACGTGAACTAGACTGAGGAGGTACTTGAATAACTTTGATGGAGAATGAAGGATCCTCTTTAAAATATTATTCACTGAGGTGACTGTAGACACTAAAATTAGGTCACACTCCCCCTTCGTCCCTTGACATATAAGCCCCCCTTTATTACATCTACCTAGCCATGACCCCCTTCACCCTACTAATATTAATTTAATTAAATTAATGCTTTATCCTCACTATATTTATTATTTAAATATCTTATTTAAATAATATCTACACAAACAGTTCACTTAGACACCTCACTAAGCTAACTCAACCTAAGACCTATTCTTAGCAAGTTACCATAACTAACTAAGACTTACCCAAACCCTAAAAATCAATGCCTACACTCCCTCTAACCACATTCTGCATGCTCACAAGAAGCTCCCAGTCTAATCCGTGGGATAACGACACAAGATCTAAGGAAATCAGGAGGATCTCCCTAAGTTTAGTAAACCTAGGAAATCCCGCCTTGATGATGTCGATTACCCCTAACCATCGCCGGTTAAGCCGGACCTGCCGTCGGTTACCCCTTTTAACCCCAAAACAACCTTATTCTCAAGGTTGGCAAACATTGAGAAAGAGTGAACAAGAAAAATGAAATCTCATGGAGATAACGCATCTTCAGAGAGCCAATTCCAGCAAGAAATGACATCCAAGGAAGGAGATTAAGGATCTTCTCTTGCATAACCTTCCCAGCCACATTTTGATCTATCCAAGCAAAAAGAGAGTGTGCATGCAGCCCATGCAGAAGCTTTTCTTTAGTTGGTGATCACTTGCAGCCTTCAAACCCATCATCAACACCTCCATCCTTCACACATAGACTTTCAAGAATGAAATCCAAGTAAGTACAACATCATACTTTCCTGGTTATTTCATTTTATCATTATTTTATCATCCATTGTTTATCTTGCTCCCTATTGACCATCTCCAACATTTTGTACCTCCATAGACCCATCAAAACCTCGTAAAAACCTATTCCAGTCACCCAATACCTCATCCCAACCAACCAAATCCTTTGTGCAATCACAAAGGAGACCAAAACCCCATTCTGTGATGTTTCTAGATCTCATAGTAACTGAGCGCCGGTTATACCTAACCGCGGTCGGTCACCCCTGACCGACGCCGGTCTCTATGTTTGCCCACACAACCTTAAACAGAGACCTATCCACCTAATTTTACCTCACCCTCACTCACTTGTGACCTACCCGAGACCTTTATCAAACCTGTAGAACCCAAAACCAACCATTTGACTGTGGATTCTATTCTAGCTTAGCCTGTTAGATTAGATCTGTTTTCTTATTATGTTTTTAAGTGAGATACCTAAATCATTTCAAAATAACAATAGGATTTACCTTGTTTTCAGCATTAATTTGTTTAAAACAATGGATTGACAACCATCTAGGAAGTATCACACTTCTGGATCTATTTTAACGCCTTCTGGGAACCATCCGGGGTTCCTTGCATTTCATTCATTCCTAGAAAAAATGTGTGTTTGTTTCCCTTCTAAAAGCATACACACTAATTTTCTTCCCTGGTAATCCACTCCTTCTTTCTATTTTCTCTAAAGGAAACTTTTCTTTTGGTGTATTTAAAAAGAATCATTTCTTCATGTTTTCTGCATTTTAGTGAAAGAGCATCCCTCTTCCTATTTCCTCTTATTG
>CM031239.1:5985724-6051045 GCA_018340775.1 Taxus wallichiana var. yunnanensis
TATTCATTTGGAGATGCTTGTCAAACATGTAATTGGTAGGAGTTGGAGGATGATCTCATTCAAGCTTTTGAGTATAGGATTACAAATCCATCGGTGGATAAGGCATTGTGTTGGTTTTTAAAATAGTACTCTATAGTAATCACATCGGGGGAGAACAATTCCCCTATTTATCGAGAGGTTCACTTATTAGAAGCATCAAATTTTATATACAAATATAAAACTTTTATATTGATGAGGACTTCTGATACTTTGAAATGTTGCATACCAACATTGATTATCAATACTTAAGAGTAGAAGACCAAAAAAACTTAAAGGGAAGAACAAAAAGTACTTCCGGGTAATATAAATAGCAGAATATAACCTTATACGTACTAAGAAAAAGGAACACATAATAGAATCATTCATATTGGAAACATTTGATATTATTTGTTGGGTCCCTAGAATGTTGGCTAAGTACAAAAGGCGCGTATGTGTGTAGGTCCTAGTTGAAAGGAGGCACATAAGGATGAAGCACATAGGGGTGGTTTAAGAAAAGAGTTTAAGTAAGCTCGTGGTGCATGCGGCACACGTGAATAGAATCAAGGGTTTGGGACTTATCCAAATTACGCGTTCAGGATAGAACACGTGAAAAGAATGACCCAACTACGCATGCTATATGGATAAGGTGCCACCTAGTGACAGATTGGCCCAGAAGGAGCATGACTGTGGTAGAGGCTTCAAAATCACATCATGGTGAGAAGTGGAAAGTTCGAGCCTAGAGAGCATGCTCACATGGAGGACCACATTCAGACACTTGGCATCAGATTTGAGGGCACTGGAGGATGAGTTGGCATCCTAGAAAGGCTATAAATACTAGCACCTGTAGAGTAAACAAGGAGAGAACAAAAAGAGGGTGGAGCTCTGTAGAAATACTGTAAGAACTTTGTTAGTGGGTAATGGTATTTGGGAGAGAATGTATAATGGGTAAGGGGATTACAAGTTTTTATTTGATAGCCTAGCTACATTAGTCTAGTTGAAAAGCATGACTATGGTTTGTTTCTCTGTGACATTCTGTAATGGCTCCATGGATGTAATGAGGTTACCAATTATATGAATATGAATATCAATGATTCTAATGCATACGTCTTTCTCATAGGATCTCTTTCATTTATGTTTATGCTAAGTATGGATGCTTGTATACTTCTTTCTATTATGGTGCAAGTTATATAATCTATTAAGTGCTTTCTATCTGTAATGACTGCAAGGATCTAGAGGCCGTTTTGAGCTCTATGGTTCTTGAATGTCTTAACTCCATTTAAATATCTTAAGCACAAATCATAGATGATGATATTTCCCACTAAACTCACATAAAAGAGAGACTCGACACCCGCACGTGCCTCAGGTGAGTGCCCAGCATCCGCTAGGTGATAGGCCGACACACATGGGGTACCTTTCTTTTGTGATAAGGGTAAAAATGACTACATCTTGGTTCCATTTTGGGACCTCTTTTCAAAGTTGTAGTGGGAAATAACATACAACATGATCTGTGTAGTGAGTAATGACAAAACAGTTAACTTTGGAAAGTGTTGAATCATGGTTCAAGAGCATGGAGGATGAATTTGCTTAGAGATTCAACACTAGACCTGAGTTTGATGCACATAAATGGGTAGAAGAGAACCTCTACCATGATTTATATGAAACATTTTTCTATTGTTTCCCAGTAGAGCTGTATGAATGGCTCTCAGTGTATGTGTCTAGATCAAGTTGGCATTATGGATTGCACGTGTGGACCCAAGAAGATTACCAAATGCTTTGGAGGATGTAGATCTGGTGTGGATCATTGGTGGAAAGGAGTATTGGCTAGCTACACTACACTGAGTATGTCATTTCCACATATTCTTGTCCAAAGGTTGCCAAGTTTGAGTTTCGTGGGAGCCCAGAGGATCATTTCTATGTGTTATCCCTCTGGTAATGAAGATCCTGGTTGTTACTTTGGGTTTAGAGGCATTTCTAATGGTTGGCTAGACCATTCTGAGTGAGTGCAAGGGAGCTAGGGTGGAGGAAGATGGTAGATATTACGACAGAGAAGGAAAGGGAGGAGAGATAGCTCAAGTATAGTGAAGTGTGTGAAAGGGATATTGCTAGATGACGTGAGGTTGTAAGTGTGATGGATCTATGGAGGCAGACGTTATGGGAAGGAGTCAAGGTTCACATAGAGGACATGGAACTGAAAGCGGTCTCTCTACTACCCCATCTTAAGAAGCACATAAGAGACCCCTTCAGCTTCTGGTGAGAGTTCGTCACATGGAGAAAGAAGATTCGTTGGCATGTATCTAAACCCACCTAGTGACCAAACCTTGGTGCTTGGTTTTCCAGAACAAGGAAGGAGTATCATTGACCAGTTGATATTAGTGGAAGTGATAGATCTGCACTAGAGGTATAATTTTTCAGTTCCCACTTCTATGGCTACACATATTCTAGTATTTGGAGGAGTCTTTGGACAAGGAGCTAGTATACAAGCCTTCGAGTCTCACATCTGGGAGTGGCATGGGTACAATAGTGGTAGTGGGGCACTATCATAGACCATCGGCACATAGTTCAGTGGAACCATGGGGACACTTGGCATGACTACTATAGGACCTGGTGGGTCAGGGGGCATAGGACTTGGTAGACCTAGTGGTTCTGGTGGATCTAGTGGCTTAGGAGGCACAAGACTGCCTGGACTGATGGATCTCGGTGGTAGAGGAAACACCAGAGGAACCAAGGCTTTGGCTCAGGAGGACAAGGGCCCTAGCCACCCCCTCAAGTATTTTTTGAGATGTTGTTACACTTGTCAAATTACATAGGTATTGAGGATGTTGCAAAACATGTTCATAAGTGTGAAATCTTATGGCACACAAAGGGTATCACACCAGAGTGGAAGGCTAATTAGTTTGTAACCACATTGGAAGGGCACGCGCATAGCTAGTATAGGAAATATGACCCATCAAATAGTGATGGATTATACTACTTTAAGGAACGTATTCTTGGAAAAATTCCACATCCCTAAGTTTGAACAGAAGAGAATCAACACTTTAAAGGAGATTCAATAAGGAATGATAGAGAGTGTGTGAGAGTATGACATATTCTTTAAAAATCTCTTGTCTAAATTATCATATGATATTCACCCTTCACAACATGCTCAGTGATTTTTTGGAGGATTGATCACACCTTTTAGAAGGGCTTTATCTCATAAAACTTTCATAGACCCGCGTGAAGCGTTGGAAGTTACACTGTGTGTCAAGGCTGTTGGTAGTATTGATACTGGTGTTAGCCCATTCCTGGAGGCTCAGATTGTTGTTATGGCTAAGAAGCTAGAAAATTTGTCTACAAACTCAGCCCATGAGACTCACAGTGGTTTATGGTGCACAAATTGTGAAGTAGAAGGGCATGTCAAGGATAATTTCCCTAGAGGATGGTACACACCGTGATAGTAGATTATGAAATTTTTCATGGGGACCATGATGTAAGTAGATGCCCCTTATTACAACACACAATCTAGAAGAATGTGTCTTGTTATTGTAAGATTTACACCTCTACAACCCATGATACTAAGGACTATAGGCTCATTGATTAGATCCATGAGGCCATTGATCATGGGGTGTGCCAGACCAACATTTCTAGTAGTTCCAAGGGTGATGATCACCGTTATGAGGAGCATGTAGATGGAGGTGCATGTGGAAGAGGTTTTCGAGGAGGATTTTATGGTCATGGTAACTATGGGGGAGGAAGGACTGAGTTCCCGTGTGGAACCTATTTCAATTATGGGTCTACAGAGCATTACAAATAAGAGTTCTCTAGACCTATTGCATTTATCATGGTATGGAAAGAAGCACAAGTATGAGGAGTGCCTAAAGTTGTTTGAGTACATGAATTAGTATCACTAGAAAGATAAGAGTGCTGCAATGGTTAGCATTAAAAGGCAGACACCACGATGGATGCCATGGGTAACACAGATGCAAGTTTGGAACCAATTTTGGTAACAACAAGAGTAGAAGCCACGCATGCACAAGAGATACCAAGGCAGAAGAACCTAGTTTCGAGGGAGGGAGTAGTTCATGGAAAATACCCAGACCCTACACATCAAAAGGAGGTATATTCATGTATGTCATTTGGAGTTTACAAGGGGAGATCTAGTGTCTAAAGGAGCAGTCCAGGAGGGAGGAACAAGGAAGGAGAGTCAAGGCACCAAGGGATGACTTGGATGAGGTCAAGGAAGTATGTAAAATGCTAAGGAAAGAGAATATTATTCCCTTACTAGGATCATGGTTGAGAGAGAAGGTACCATGTGTCAGAGGAGAGCATGAGAGGTAGGTCTTGCACACAAACCTTCCCCCTCACAACCTTGACTATTATAAGGAGATCACATTGAATGCAGATTATATATGGATGGCTCCTTAGTAATAACCTCATTAACACAGGCACGAGGGTCAATTTTCTAACTTTGGATGCATGTCATCAGATGGGAAGACCTACATTACAGCCATCTTTGAATGTGTTTTATATGGAAAACAAGACTAAGGAAAATCCCATTAGTGTCATACAGGATGCAACTATCACTATCTAGGGAGCTAAGTTTATTGGAGACTTTGAAGTCTTGTCACTCGCCGAGGCAAAAAAATTCCAACACTCCTTGGGTGCCCATGGTGTTACAAGAACAATGTGGACCTTTGGTTCAACAAAGGGTACATCAGCTTTGAAAATAAGGAGGAGTGGGTCATTATACCCCTAGTTGATGGGAAGTCAACGCCCTATACTGAACCCCTGGGAGAAGAAGTTTTGGATAGGATATATGTGTGCTCAATTAGGGACCCAGAGATAATACATCCTACCGATGAAGTTATCTAGTTTGAGGATGCTCAGTCAGTAAGTGACACCACCAACCTAGCATGTGATAATTGGGCACATGGGACTTATGAATTGATCGAGATGGTAGTTGAGAGGATCAGTAACAAAAGTAACAAAGGTAAATCTCCTCATTTCATGAGATAAATCTCCCTCAACCGGTGAGGCTCCCGTGTCGATTTGTCAATAAAAATGTGTTTCTATCTATCAGGGGTTTTACTTTAACAACTTAGTTCATGAACCATAACTAAGAAGTTTTGCAGCAAGTAAGCAGCTGTTTAAGAAAGGAAGAATGAAAGAAGAAGAAATTCAAGGTATTACAGAGAGGAAGTAAGGAAGATGTGCATCCTAATTAGTAGATTGCAGAGCTAATCACATGCACATAGAAGAAACTCAAATAGATTTGAACACACAGAATTATGAAACAAAGGCAGCTCTAGATCTAGATCTAAAATAACACAAAGTTTACTTAAAGATCTAAGATTTAAAGCAAGAAACACAGTACGCCGTGACACAAAGTTCTCCGGAAACCTGCTTCTTTGTATTCCTCTGCAACAAGTGGCTCTCAGGGGTTCAGCACAAAGTCTAGAACACAAGATTGCTTCTTACAAATTCTGATCGATGATTAACCCGAAGGTTCTTCCTCTACTTATAGAATGTAGAGGGGCAATTACAAGTCGGAAGCTTTAGTCAACCGACACATGTGGAAGTCGAAAAGAAACAATTGGCAATCTCCTTCCCGGAATTTTCTCTTTCATGCGTGACATGTATGATTTCAGAATCGAAAATAGAACCTTCTATTATGCACGTCCGCCACCTATCTCCAAGTAATTGACTTCTTCAAGTAATGGCTTTTAAACCAATCACTTAAGTCAGATAATGAATTGATCGCTCAATTACTTTGTCAAGGAAAGAAGAAGGAAGAGGAAAGCTGACTTTTGTCGGAGGAAAGAAGAAGGAAGAGGAAAGCTAACTTTGTCTTTTTCATGTCTCGACGCAAATTGATTCAAACCGGATCTCGAAACAAGCTAGAATTAGTGGATCAAGCGGCCGGATCTCGAAACAAGTCGAATTGCAAGTAAATTGGAATTGGAAGCAAGTCGATCTCGAAACAAGTCGAATTGCAAGCAGCTTGGAATGGAAGCAAGCTGGAATTTTTCCTTCACATTGTCTTCTTTTATCCTTCAAGCTTTTGCAGCTTCTTCATTGTACATGCATCGCTGCAAGGTCAGCCGTAGATAACTCATCATCCTTATTTTTAATCGCATATGAGCAATTAAAAATTTCGAAAGCACTGATGAATGAAAATTCAATGAAAGCTTCAATCGAAGATGAGAGCACATGCACCGGATCTCGAAGGAATTTTCCACGCACTATCTTCTTCACGGGTCGCATTCAAAACAAGAGGATGAAGCCTTTGTGCGTAAGCTTTTTGCAACTATGAGATCTCGGATCTGGATCTCGCATATGGATCTGGATATAGATCTCGCACTCGCATAACAAACTTTGGCAATCAAGCATGGATGGAAAAGCCGCAACTTGAATAATTCCATCGCTTTCAATCGCACGCATGAGTGAAGTTTCTCCCGCTCCTGGATCTCGTCTATCAATTTAGCAAGAGGTTTCTTTTTCATCTTTCTTCGCCATAGCTTTGTCTATCTTTGTCTGAATGTCTTTTTCTTCTTATTTGACTGGAATTCTTCAATACTCGTGTAGATCTGGACAATTCTTCAGATTCGGAGGATATATGCAATGTATCGACATCGATAAAAGCTCCTCTTCTTTATAAAGCACTGTAATGAATTCCTGCAATTTATTCAGACAAAAATGGCCACCGGGGTATGAATAGTGAATTTAAATTATAAAAATCTGCACTTTTCAAGCCTGCTGCCCCAAAAATTGGTGTCTAATTTGCACATAAAGAGAGCATGAATCCTTTCAATCAACACCTGAGCTCCTTTAACACCGTGGAAAACAATGTGCAGATTTAAGATGAACCTTTTCCAAAGCATGCGCCAAACTGGAAGCTTTTAGCTTTTGTTAGCACTTTGTCTCAGGCAAAATCCTTCCTCTAATGGGGGCGCACTTTTTCTCCTTGCTGCAATTCTTTACCTGTGTGTTGAATAATAAATCCATATGGCTGCCCATGCTTATATAACCTTCATAATTCTATAATTAATAATTGCCCTAACAATTAAAGGCAATTAATTAATTAAAAATCATGCTTTTTCTCTTTAAAAAAAATAGCATGTTTAAGGACAGCCATCCAATAAATTAAATTAATCCAATTTAATCCTCCACACTTCACTTCACTTAAGCTTCACAAAGGTGCTTTGACCATAGCCACCGAAAATAGAATTAATATAATCATTTAATACTTTAAAAGTATTAATTCCTTCTCAAAAGGGGCTGCATTAAATAAATTAAATTTATTTAATTTTAGAATTCTATTTCCAATTGATTTATTCCCTTGCTTTTTGTTGACTTTTCCACAAGCCCTGGTGCGCAAAATTGGGTGAATAAATATTAACAAATATTTATTTAATGCATTATTATTCACCCAAGGTGGGTCGACTTTTTTGCATAATAGAATTCTATTTTTAAGAATTTCGACAATGGGATTTTTACCCTGCAAGGTAGGCACCACAATCCCATGATCCACTTAAGTGATTTGACTTTGACAATGGGATTCTTTACCCTGCAAGGTAGGCACTAAAATCCCATGATTTCACTTAAGTCACTTTCCTTTTATTATATCATGGGAATTTTCACCCGCAAGGTAGGCAATAAATTCCCACCTGCCTGCGGCCTCTATTTTTCCCACCGCAGCTTAAGTGACTTTTATAACACGGAAAAGTACTCGCCCGCAGTGTATACAATTCCCATCCCGCCTCGCGGCTTATGTTTTTCCCATCGCAGCCTTAAATCCTTTGTTTTCCAAAATGCGCCATCCCCGCAGGGCTTTTCTGCACGACTTCGCTTTTTCCCGCTGATCCGCACTCGGATGATGACTTCCTCCTCCGGCAAAATGTGCGTGTATGTTTTCCACCGCTCCAGCCAAAAATCGGGCTTACCTGGCCAAGGAGTTATTCCCAGAAATTTTACGTAAAACTAAACGACACCACAAAAACACGAAAAATTGCCAAAAGTTACATATAAAGCCCAAAACTTAGAATAAGTTAAAATCCTTCCGTACATAGGAATAATAACATATCCGCTCATAACAGAGTTAAACGGAGCGCAAATAGCCTCATACGGGCTCAAAATAATTAAATACAAATTTCCGCAGATAAACCCGACGATGTAATAAAACAATTTTGGGCATCCGGGTATTTGGCTTAAAAGGGCTAATATGGCTCTTTAGGATTATCTTGGTGCAATACAGAACTTTCGTGCAATAAAAACAACAAATGACCCATTATTTTAAAAGTACGAAAATTTTTCTGATAGGTAGTCGCAGATTTTTGTGGTGAAACTGAGTGACACCACTGCTCCGTCTCGTCAGGACATCTTTTTTTCTTGTTAGAATGACAAAGGGAAAAGATGAGATCCCAAAGATCTCTCGGTTTCAGATCTTGTCTTTTGGGCACGGGGTCGCAAACAAACACAACACAAGACAAAGACAAAAAAACAAAACAAAACAAGGAAAACAAACAAAGATTTATTTATGTACATACAGGTTTTACCCTACTTCAGCTGATGAACAACTTCAGATGCTGCCTGTTGAAAGGCAGTGGTAACTCAATTCCATCCTGGTAGGCAAGGAAGAAAGTGTCCATTCCGGCAACTCTTTTGATCATGAAGGGCCCTTTCCAGAGTGAATCAGATTTGTTATGCATGTCCTTCGGTTCATGTCTCTTGTCCCACCAGAGTACCCAATCTCCGATCTTGAACTTCCTTTCTTTGGCCTTCTTGTCAAATTCTCTGGGCAAGTCCTTATCAACTTCATCTGGTGGTGGCTCATCCTTTCTTTTCTCTATGGTGGGTAAGTCTGCATCAACTTGCTCTGTTACCAAATTTATTTGCTGCATTTCTGAGGAAGAACTATCACCATATTCTTTGTTCTTCTTCAGATACTGATCATGCTTGTTGAAAGTCTCCACTAAGGAAACTAAACCCTTGGGGATTTTGTTACCTTTTGATTTGATTGCTCCACTATATTCATCATCATGACATGGATCAACTTGTCCTTTGACTGTTTGTCGTGGTGGTGATTCACTCCCTTCAACATGCAGACATGCAGATGTTTGTTCAGGGACTCTGGGGTGGTAGACCATCTCCACTTTATAGCTTCCTTGTTTGAATATGGACGGTGGTCTATCCGAATTAAATAGTGCAGCAGTTGATCGCTAAAGAGTCTCGCTTGGAGTTTAGATTTACTGAACAAAGTCAATAGAGAAGGCCTGCAAAATCAATGTGGCGGAAAGCACTTTATCTCCGTAATGCTCCAGCCTTATCTCTTTTGACTTGACTTTGCCTCGAACCTCGCTTTATTAGAAGTTCAAGATCTCCTCGGGCTTTGAGAAGTTTTACTCCTTTCTTTTAGCTTGTTCCATTCCTAAGCAATGCTTCATACTCCGCCGTATGATGGTGTTCTCGAACATCACTTGTGAGAGTATGGAAATACCTCATGATCCGGAGATATTAGAGAGCGCAAATACCCGATCCAAAAGAACAACATGTGCCTTTAAACTCTAGAGTCCAAACTTTCTCTTCTTCGCTCGCCTGCCTGCTCCTGTGAATTTCTTGCTCCGGGAACATTTTTATCCGTTTCCAAGAAATAGACCCCACGGTCATATTCCCGAAAAGAATATGAGATCTAGGATCCTCGATTTCAGAACCGTGTACTGACTTCTTTTCCGGCTCCAGCTTATGGTTAAGCCCTTTGATAGGAATGTGAGCACAGGACCAATCCATATTTACTTCTCCTCCTAGCTCTTTGTAGAAGTTTCTACTTAGCAACATCCCGTAGGAGATAGGAATATCTCGCAACTAGAATTGTCATCTTTAATCTCTTGTTAGGAAAAGTCGCTGCACACCATGTGATCTTTGATTTGTCCGATTAAAGGGACTTGTCTCTCCATGGAATAGCACTTTTTATGGTCTTCGCTGTGTGGTAAGCCCAAGAGCATCTCGCAACTTTAGCCGACATGACATTGTCAAGCACCGAATCTAGAATGCAATTGCTTAACTTCAAAACCATTAAGCAATAGAGAAACATAGAATGGTTCCACTCTTTCGTAAGATGGTGAGGATATACCGCAAAGTTGTTGTTCTCGAGAGGAGTATCTCGGGCTTGTGCAAAAGGCCTTTGATGTAATCGGATTGTTCGTGATCGCACATATTTGACTAGCATATTTAATCGCTCAGAAAGGCCTTCAAGTATCCAAATTTTCCGACATTTGAACTCTAGTTTTCTGGCATGATCAATAATGTCAAAAGAAGAAATAGATTCGTATACCGAGCCACTTTTCTCGGGTTGAGATGAAGAACTCACATTCTTATCTCTAGGAGCCAAGGAAGAAGGTAAAGGGCTGGCCCTTCTTTGTTCGTCACCTAATGCTTCACTTGAAGTTTGTGATCTCAGAATTCATCGCATATGCATGACCATGATCATCTTCATGAAGTTTCTATCATTGTCATGTTCAAATTTGTAGTTCGTAATTAACATCGAGTCGCCAAACAGAGCTACAAAATCATCATTCTCGAACTGATCAGCATCAGCTTCCTGGTCTTCTTCATTCATCTCCACGTTGTTTCTAGGAGCAGCTTCAATTGCTAATCTTTGGAAACCAACAATGCGGTTCTGGTTGTTTTGAAATTTGAAAGAGGCAAAGATTGTTGCCTCGAGCCATTTGAGCCATTTGTTTCTTCATCTGCATCATCTCATTTGCTAACTTTTGCAGTAGTGAATCGGATGTAGTAGCAGAGGATGAAATTTCAGCTCTAGAAGTACTGCTCTTTATCTTTCCAGCCATGATGAGGTCATCTTCAATTTCAACCGCCATGTTTTGAGCTGCTAACAAATCAGCAGGACGTGCTCTTCGCATGAAATGATAGCTTACTTCAGAAGCAAAGCATCGATGAAGAACACCTTTTGATTCTCATCATTCAAAGAAGCAGAAGCCGGAATTTTGTACAGTAATCTTTGGAATTTTGCAATAAAATCCCGCATGTGCTCATGTGGCTCCTTCTTCAACTGAGTCAGCTGAGTTATCAAAGTGCTGGAATCTTCGGCTGCCTTGAATCTTTTCAGAACGCATCCCGCATAAGAGCTCTGGGCTGGTTATATAGTGCCTGTGAGCTACCGGCAGAACCATTCTCCAGCCCAAGTCATGCAGAGTCTCTATGAAGAGCCGACATGATACATCTTCATGTTCGATCGCAAGCACTCCACAGATATGAAAAAAGCGCCAAATGATCATCCGGTTTTGCTTTCCATCTCCAAAGAATTTTGGAAAATTCTTTTCGGGATCCCTTTAGGTAGCTCGTGCATAGGAGGAGCGATTCGAGAGGTCCAAACCGCACCCATGGAACAGCGCCGCAGGGCAAGTGGGTTTCGCGCCAAGATGATGAACGGGCACTCCCCTTCCAAGAGTAGACTTGATGAATAATTCCACCGCCGGATTATGCTGAAGATGATCCGGATCTGGATGAGTGTGCACTCTTCTTCCTGGTGAAAGACTAGATCTGCGGCTTCTAACTTGAGGAGGATGATTGAAATTGAATTGCTCTCGCAATGGAAGAAATGATCGGGCTCCTTCCTCGCGCCTTCACGGATCGGGTGAATGGACGTCACCAAAGTTGAGATTTGTATGGAAAACACTCTAATCTTCAATGATAAGCTTGATCCGCAAAGATAGTTGCTCCTCAAATGAGTCGCTAAATCAAGTTGGCTAGATTTTCGCATAAAGATCAAACCTAGGCAAACATGAGATAAATCTCCTCATTTAACCGGTGAGGCTCCCGTGTCGATTTGTCAATAAAAATGTGTTTCTATCTATCGTGGGTTTTACTTTAACAACTTAGTTCATGAACCATAACTAAGAAGTTTTCAGCAGCAAGTAAGCACTGCTTAAGAAAGGAAAATGAAAGAAGAAGAAATTCAAGGAATTACAGAGAAGAAATAAGGAAGATGTGCATCCTAATTAGTAGATTGGCAGAGCTAATCACATGCACATAGAAGAAACTCAAATAGATTTCGAACACACGTAATTATGAAACAAAGGCAGCTCTAGATCTAGATCTAAAATAACACAAAGTTTATTAAAGATCTAAGATTAAAAGCAAGAAACACAAGACGCCGTGACACAAAGTTCTCCTGAAACCCGCTTTTTGTATTCCTCTCGCAACAAGTGGCTCTCAGGGTTCAAAGACAAAGTCTAGAACACAAGATCGCTTCTTACAAATTCTCGATCGATGATTAACCCGAAGGTTCTTCCTCTACTTATGTAATGTAGAGGGGCAATTACAAGTCGGAAGCTTTAGTGAATCGACACATGTGGAAGTCTAAAAGAAACAACTGGCAATCTCCTTCCCGGAATTCCTTTCGTGTGACATGTATGATTTCAGAATCGAAAATAGAACCTTCTATTATGCACGTCCGCCACCTATCTCCAAGTAATTGACTTCTTCAAGTAATGGCTTTTAAACCAATCACTTAAGTCAGATAATGAATTGATCGCTCAATTACTTTGTTAAGGAAAGAAGAAGGAAGAGGAAAGTCGATTTTTTCTGAGGAAAGAAGAAGGAAGAGGAAAGCTAACTTTGTCTTTTTCATGTCTCGTACGCACTGATTCAAACCGATCTCGAAACAAGCTAGAATTAGTGGATTCAAGCGGCCGGATCTCGAAACAAGTCGAATGCAAGCAGCTGGAATTGGAAGCAAGCCGGATCTCGAAACAAGCCGGAATTGCAAGCTGGAATTGGAAGCAAGCCGATCTCGAAACAAGTCGAATTGCAAGCGCTTGGAATCGAAGCAAGCTGGAATTTTTCCTTCACATTGTCTTCTCTTTTATCCTTTCAAGCTTTTGCAGCTTCTTCTCATTGTACATGCATCGCTGCAAGGTCAGCCGTAGATAACTCATCATCCTTATTTTTAATCGCATATGAGCAATTAAAAATTCTCGAAAGCACTGATGAATGAAAATTCAATGAAAGCTTCAACTGGAAGATGAGAGCACATGCACCGGATTCTGGAAGGAATTTTCCACGCACTATCTTCTTCACGGGTCGCATTCAAAACAAGAGGATGAAGCCTTTGTGCTGTAAGCTTTTGCAACTATGAGATCTCGGATCTGGATCTCGCATATGGATTCGATATAGATCTCGCACTCGCATAACAAACTTCTGCAATCGGGCTATGGATGGAAAAGCTGCAACTTGAATAATTCCACTCGCTTTCAATCCGCACGCATGAGTGAAGTTTCTCCCGCTCGGATCTGCGTCTATCAATTTAGCAAGAGGTTTCTTTTTCATCTTTCTTCGCCATAGCTTTGTCTATCTTTGTCTCAATGTCTTTTTCTTCTTATTTGACTCGAATTCTTCAATACCGTGTAGATCTCGACAATTCTTCGATTCGAGGATATATGCAATGTATCGACATCGATAAAAGCTCCTCTTCTTTATAAAGCACCGTAATGAATTCCCGCAATTTATTCAGACAAAAATGGCCACCGGGGTATGAATAGTGAATTTAAATTATAAAAATCTGCACTTTTCAAGCCTGCTGCCCCAAAAATTGGTGTCTAATTTGCACATAAAGAGAGCATGAATCCTTTCAATCAACACCTGAGCTCCTTTAACACCCGTGGAAAACAATTGTGCAGTATTTAAGATGAACCTTTTCCAAAGCATGCGCCAAACTGGAAGCTTTTAGCCTTTGTTAGCACTTTGTCTGTGCAAAATCCTTCCTCTAATGGGGGCGCACTTTTTCTCCTTGCTGCAATTCTTTACCTGTGTGTTGAATAATAAATCCATATGGCTGCCCATGCTTATATAACCTTCATAATTCTATAATTAATAATTGCCCTAACAATTAAAGGCAATTAATTAATTAAAAATCATGCTTTTCTCTTTTAAAAAAAATAGCATGTTTAAGGACAGCCATCCAATAAATTAAATTAATCCAATTTAATCCTCCACACTTCACTTCACTTAAGCTTCACAGTGTGCTTTGACCATAGCCACTGAAAATAGGAATTAATATAATCATTTAATACTTTAAAAAGTATTAATTCCTTCTCAAAAGGGGCTGCATTAAATAAATTAAATTTATTTAATTTTAGAATTCTATTTCCAATTGATTTATTCCCCTTTGCTTTTGTTGACTTTTCCACAAGCCTGGGTGCCAAAATTGGGTGAATAAATATTAACAAATATTTATTTAATGCATTATTATTCACCCAAGGTGGGTCGCACTTTTTGCATAATAGAATTCTATTTTTAAGAATTTCTGACAATGGGATTTTTTACCCTGCAAGGTAGGCACCACAATCCCATGATCCACTTAAGTGATTTGACTTTGACAATGGGATTCTTTACCCTGCAAGGTAGGCACTAAAATCCCATGATTTCACTTAAGTCACTTTCCTTTTATTATATCATGGGAATTTTCACCCTGCAAGGTAGGCAATAAATTCCCACCTGCCTGCGGCCTCTATTTTTCCCACTGCAGCTTAAGTGACTTTTATAACACGGGAAAAAGTACCCTGCCAGGCAGGTATACAATTCCCATCCTGCCTGCGGCTTATGTTTTTCCCATCGCAGCTTAAATCCTTTGTTTTCCAAAAATGCGCCCATCCCCGCAAGGGCTTTCCTGTGCACGACTTCGCTTTTTCCCAGTGATCCAGACCTCGGATGATGACTTCCTCCGGGCAAAATGTGCGTGTATGTTTTCCAGCTGCTCCAGGCCAAAAATCGGGCTTACCCGGCGAAGGAGTTATTCCAGAGAAATTTTACAGAAAACGAAACGGGACACCACAAAAACACGAAAAATTGCCAAAAGTTACATATAAAGCCCAAAACTTAGAATAAGTTAAAATCCTTCTGGTACATAGGAATAATAACATATCCGCTCATAACAGAGTTAAAACGGAGCGCAAATAGCCTCATACGGGGCTCAAAATAATTAAATACAAATTTCCCGCAGACAAATCCCGATGACAGAATAAAACAATTTTGGGCATCTGGGTATTTGGCGAAAAGGGCTAATATGGCTCTTTAGGATTATCTTGGTGCAATACAGGAACTTTCGTGCAATAAAAACAACAAATGACCCATTATTTTAAAAGTACGAAAAAGTCACAGATTTTGTGGAAATCTGAGCGACACCACTTACATGGGGGATAGTGCCATGGCAAAAGATAGGTTATTGAACTATTAGGTGAACCAAGTTTGGAGGTGTGCTTTGAAGAAGAAGTAGAAGAAACATAAGATTTATAGTTTGAGTGCATGTGTTTGGAAAAGGAGAAAGGGAAGTTGGTATATGTGATTGATGGGGAGGAAGCAAAAATCTTGGATGTTATCCATTCGTAGGGATGCGCGAGGTAGTGGACAGTGTTGATACTCGCACGTGTGCCTACCATGAGCCCTTAAAGACAAAGAAGGTTAACATCACCGTAAGAGGAACCTAAGGAGGCTATCATTGGATAATACTGGTCGGAGAAGGAATTCTCTAAGGTCATAGATCTGTTGCGTGAATTTGAGGATTTATTCCGCAGTGGCAGGGTACCATGAGCTCAAAGGCATCCACCATTCCTTGGGGGAGATGAGGATAAATTTGAAGGATGATGCATGCCCGGACTCATGAAGAGACCCTACCAAATGAATCATAAATTATACGTAAGGGTTAAGGAGGAGATAGACAAAATGATACTCGCTGGGATCATCAAGCAATGGAAGAATTGGAATGGATAAGTTTGATGGTAATCAACATCAAGAAGGATGGGAGGATTAGGATCTTCCTAGATTATAGGAGCTAAACGCAGTTTGTGTCATCGATCCTTTCTAAGCCCCTTCACTAAAGATATTTTGGAAGGATTCACTTGGATGCGAAATCTATTCGTTTACGGATGGATTTTGGGGTACCACAAAGTCCATATTGCAAAGGAAGACTAGAGAAGACACCTTTCACCACCGAGTGGGGAAGTTTTGCATACACAATCACACCCTTTTCTTTGAAGAATGCACCTATTGTTTTTTCACGTATAGTGGTGCAAGCGCCCAGACTTCATCCATAACTTTCTTTAGGTCTATTTGGATGATTAGACAACAGTTGTTTGGACTAGTAAAATACCATTGTGACAATTTGAGGTTAATGTTTGAGAGGTGTAGGTAGTTGAGGATATCCCTCAACATTAAGAAGTGTGTATTTGCTACACCCTTTGGGACTTTATTGGGGCACATCATATGCAAGGAGGGCTTACTAGTGGATCCTACCAAGGTTGTAGTTATTGTGGGATTGGGGGAACCTACTAGCCAAAGTGCAAAGTGCATGGATTTCTTGGGCATACGGGTTATTACAAAAATTCATCAAGGGGTATGCCAAGATAGCCACACCTCTAGAAGAATTTCTCAGACATAAAAGTTCCTTCCATTGGGGAGAGGTGCAATAGAAGGTGTTTGACACATTAAAAAATAGGCTTATCACCGTGCCTATATTACGTTTTCCCTCTTGGGAAAATCCCTTCCATGTCCATGTAGATGCCTCAGGAACCACCATTGGAGTAGTGCTTGCGTAGCCAGGTGAAGGTATTGTTGATCACCCTCTATGTTTTGCAAACAGAAGTTAACACCGATGAGGGTAGAATTATACAATGATTGAGCACAAAGCATTGTCAATGATCTATGTACTTTTCAAATTCAGGAAGTATCTACTAGCAACACCCTTTGTATTTTACACCAACCACATGGCATTAAAGTATTTGGTGAACAAGCCCATTCTACAAGGGTGCATATATCGGTGGGTATTTTTATTTCAAGAGTTTGAGTTCATGGTAGTAGTGAAACCTAGGAGGAGTAATTGTGGGCCTGATCATCTGTCAAGAATTGATTCAGGAGGATACACAAATTATTGAGGAAAAAATTTGAGATGCGTAACTATTTAGGTTGCGATGTGCACCCTTGGATTTGGAAGAGATTGTAGTATTTTTATAAGAATGTGTGGCACCAGAAGGAAAGAAGGCATTGGAGAAGAATCAGCTCACCATACACATTGCACCCTACATGTTGATCAGTGGAGACTTATATAAGTTGGGATGTGATGAAGTTTTTTATAGGTGTGTATTAGAGCATGAGCACATCACCATCATTGAGGAAGCACATGGAGGAACTATGGGTGGGCATTATGCAGGTGACACCACCGTGCATAAGATATTAATGGTAGGATTGTGGTGGGAAACCCTATACAAGGATTGTAAAGACTATTGTAAAGTGTGTGACCATTGTCAGTGCATTGGCAAGCCAGGAAAGAGAGATGAAATGCCTTTGCACCCTATACCTAGCATGAAACCTTTTGAGAAGTGGGAAATAGACTTTGTAGGCCCTATTGCACTAGTGGCATGTAGGATTGGGTCATGTTATGTCATCACTTGCACAGACTATTTGACAAGGTGGGCAGAGGTAACTCCAACTAAAGATTGCATAGCAGCCATAGTGGAAAGATTTTTGTGGGAGAACATTATCACAAGGTATGGATGCCCTTTAAGTTTAACCAGCGATAGGGGTACACATTTCTTAAATGAGACCGTGAGGATCCTGTTAGTAGAATTCATGGTAGCTCATCACAAGACTACCCCTTATCACCCATAAGAAAATGGGACTGCAGAGGTGTTTAACAAAATATTAAGTCATACCCTGACAAAATTTGTGATGTCGGAAGACAAGATTGGGATGACAAGGTATCAACTGTATTATGGGCTTATAGGACAACTTATAAAAGGTTGAACAAAGCCACACCATTTCAATTGGTGTTTGGCATGGAATTTATTTTGCCAATTGAATTCATGTTACCTTCTCTACAAATAGTGCATGCAGGAGGGTTAGCTAATGAGCAAGCACTGGAAGAGAGAATTGATGAGTTAATGAAGTTGGATGAGAGACAATCACTCACCAGGTGGAGTCAGACAATAGAGAAAGCAAAGCAAAAAGCATGGCATGATCGCCACATCAGAAAAAAAGAAGTTTGAGGTTGGGAAAATGGTCTTACTATATGATTCTAAGTTTCTATGCCATCCTGGGAAGTTGAAATTCCATTGGTTAGGTCCCTACACAATCTCATACATCCTTGATTCAGGTGCATGCCAGTTAAAAGCACTGGATGGAACAAAATTACTGGACACTTCAATGGGAGTAGGTTGAAGCCCTACTATAAATAAGTCTTCTTGGTGTTTGTAAATAAGGCGCTTTTCCGATTAGTTAGAATTTTCTTTTATGCATTTCTTTTCTTGTGTTTCCTTTTGCATTGTTGTTTTGTTTTGCACCTTGGGCACTAGTAACCCTATTACTACTTTTTGAGAATTTTTGAGTGCGCAGAGGACCGCACATCATTTTAGTGTGGGGTGGAGTAATGTGAAGGAGAGCATGGTTAAAAGGCCAAGGAAGTTTTTGTTGAAAAACCCAATTGAATGGCCCTGTTGAAAGAGGTGCTTGGAAATAAAATATGGAAAAAGGATGGTTGGTGCCAAGATAAAAGCTACTTTTAGATCCCACGTACAAAGAAGGGAAAAGCGCATAAGAAACATGAGGTAGGTGAGAGAAAAATCCAAACAAAAGAAGTGCCTTTGGCGTTGGGTACATGCGCGCATAAGATTCACTGTCATGTTGGATTGGTTGCACACCAAAAGGTTGGAGGATTGTTCGCATAGGTTTGGGTGCATGAGGGAAAGTGTTGAAGTCAATATTTGTTTGAAAAAACCACATTAAATGTTAAAAGTATGGTGGTAGGTGACGGATCACTTAATTCTTAAAAAGGAAAAAATATAAATAAAGGGTTAGGGAACTTCATTATTCACTTTGCATATAAAGAGAAAGAAGCACTTTTTGCACCTTTGCAAACTAGGGCTTCCAAAAAAATGATCCATGTGAAGAAACATTTGGAGAAATTGAAGCATGAGTAACTAGTTCAGATTTGTGAACTAGGAGGAAAGGATTTCACGGGTGTAGGAAAAGTGGGAGAAGGTGTTGTCTTGTGAAAGGAGTATCCCAGTTAGGGTTTGAAGAACTAGGGCACGGGGTTAAGGAACTTTCTTCACAAGTTTGAGATCTAAGGTTGGAGAGAGCAGAAGAACAGAGTAACATGGAGTGATTGAAGTAGACCTAGAGAATGGCACCCAAGAAACTAGTTAGCACACCCAAGAAGGGCAAGGGAAAGAGCAAGGGTAAGCAATAAGAAATTGATGCATGCACAAATGAGGAGTGGTATGCGAAATGCAGTACCTAGATGGAGTGTTGTTAGGGAAGGAGTGGGAGTCCCATCTAAGGAACATGTCTATGAATGAATACAATCATTAGACAAGCACAATCGAGAAGGAGATGGTGTTGGAGTTAGTGCGCCTAAAAACAAAAGGATACCAAAAGGTTTTCCCATTTATAAAGATGATGTGAAGGTTAAGTTGGATAAGTCGAGTTATTAAAAATATTTGAGTTTCACTACTTTGGGAAACCTAAGTGCTTATATCAATGGCTAATGTTGCGTGTCCATGAGGACTACTTCCACTTCGTAGGGTGTAAGATGTGCATAACCCCTCAACTCATTTCAAATTTCACAGGCCTTAGCTATGAAGGAAAAGGTTTAGAGGATGACTTGACCGACAAAGAAGTGATTAAGGAAACTATCGCCACTTATGCATATAAGAAAGGGTCAAGGTATTATGATGTCATAGACATTAAGGATCTAGTAATGAAGATGGCCGTGCACATGGTGTCAAAGTTAAATGGCTAGGAGAGATGGACCCAGGTTAATAAGCCATGGTTGAATGTTTACAGAAAATTTTAGAGGGCACCATCTACAACTTGTCTCGCATTCATCATAGATGATATTATTAGCTGCGTGAAGGAAGGCGATAGGATCCTTTTTGGTAATGTCCTATTAACCATCATGTTTTTGGAGATCGGGGTACCAAATGCATCAGACAATTTTGTGTGGGAGTACCCTGCTGAGGACCCTCACCCACAAAGAGGTTTGAAAAATATGCTTGTGACACCATGACAATTGTGCACAAGGTGTGCTTGGAAAAATGGTATACGTGCCTAAGGAACGCGTTTGGGGTGGAATGGAGAATTCACATACAATCGCTATAGCCACTGTGGGGAGAAGCAAAATTTATGTGTACCAAGTATTTTTCTAGGGAAGATTCAAATTGTCAAATGAGACATGGAGCCCATGGTGCAAGCTCCCCTTTGCCTTCACAGCTCAATACTTCCAAGCGGGAGTAAATAGGTTCAGGAGTCCAAGAAGTTTAAGTTAGACCTTGGTAATCTAGACCAGACCACAAGGAAATGCATAAAGGGTTGGTGTACCCCAACAAGTGCATGTATGTGGAGCGATACGTGTTGCATGAAGTTCAAATGATAAGGCTCGTGACCCAAATTTGAGAAGGGCACATATCTAGAGAATGAGGTATCTATACCTCAGGATCCAACTAGTAGGAAGAGACCCACACCCAAACAAGAAGGAAAAAGATCCAGAAAATAAAATACCAAGTGTGGTGGAGACACAGGCAATAGGTCCCCCTGCAACAAGCGCCGAACTAGTATGTACATGTGCAAGAAGAATGCAAGAAGAACCCAAGAAAAGAGAAGACTCTAGAGCCAAAAAATCCATCAGACAAGGAGTCATCAAGAGAGGAAGAAATGAAATCACCTACACTAGAATCTCTGGTTAGGAAGAAGTAAAGGGTAGAAGAAGAGACCATCTCGGAAGAGACTAAGAGTTTGGAAAAGTACATAAGAGAAAAATATGAGAGTGAAGAGGATGAGAGTGGAGAAGAAGTAAGTGGGGAAGAGGACCGGGAAGGATCAAGGACCACCCATCTTCAATATACATGATTTAGAGGAGGAAGGTGGAGAAGAAGAACAAGGGTTCCAGTTCATACGACGAAGGATAGCCAGGTAGGAGAAGGCACCCAGGACATGGGAAAAGATGAGGAAGCTAGCACACAGAAGCAAGAGTCTCCAAGTTCTGTGCATAAACAGACAACCAAGGTGGCAGAAGGAGAAGAGACTAAGAACATTGAGACCATGGTGGAGAACAAATTGGAACACAACGTTGAGCCAGTGTTGAACAAGGAGAAGAAGGAGAGCGTAGAAGAGGAACATGGTAGCACTAGAGGCCCCATTTTGACTGTAAGTATACCTAAGGGTACACGCATGGGAGGAAGGCATATAGAGGGGGAGAGGCCAGAGATGGGTTATATTAATGGCCAAGAAATTGTTCTGCGTGTGGTTCCAAACTACCATTCCAAAGTGGAGGAGCTTGTAGCAATGTCATCTTTTGACAAGGAGGCTACATATCCATGGACAAGGAAGATGATCTCATGGGCTATAGAGTCCCACCTTGATGAGCTAGATTTTGAGGTAAGCCACGGGAAATAATAACATTTCCAAGACCAAGAGAAGATAACCCAGTGGTGGATACCCAAAGCAGCTCTTGGATGAAAAACTATGCAACGCGCTCAACAAAGTCTCCATTGAGATCAAGGCTAGACTCTTTGGGTGGAATGATAGGGTCAAAGATCTAGAAGGGGAGATAAAGAAGAAAGAGGAAGAGCTAGCTGCTATGACAAAGGAGCTAAGCCAAGAGAAGTTGATCAGTGCCCAATGGCAGCGTGAATTGAAGGATGAAAAGGATAAGGTATGTGTTGTGTACAAGAAGGTGGAATCCATCAATGAGGCTATAGTATTGAAGCATCTAGACCTAGCATCACCCACATAGAAGTATGGATCAGCCTTGGGATTCCTGGAGGATTTAACAAGGATCCTCACCATGGAAAGATAGCCACTAGCCTTGGAGTCTACAGAAGAAGTTACCGCATGCCTAGAGAAAGAGGATAAGTTGAAGATCATAGTGCTCATCACGGAATACAAGGTTCTTACTGATGTAAGGGTTGCTTCCCAGACTGCTGAGGCCACGTACAACAATTGTGCAGACAGAGACAAAGTGGCAGGTGCCTTGGTCACCACTCATGAAGTAGAACTCAAGGAGTTCTAGGAGAAGAACAAGGGAAATAGGGTGGAAAGGGATAAAATCCTTGCCAAGGTCAAGAGGAAATCTGAAGCCATTGAAGCCTTAAGGGGTTCAATCAAAATCGTTAAAGGAACTATATCCACATATTACATGAAGAATGGATGTGCTGGAGGATATAGGCAAGGAGTTGGAGAAAATCACTAATACCATGAGCGTGCAAGGAGATGGACTAAATTTTGGGGAGGTGAGTGCCCTAGTCGGCGACCTCTGTCAGAGAGCGTAGGAAGAAGTCGATGCCTGGAACAAGTTGGAGGCCGACTTGTAAAAGGATTTTCCTAGCTTGTTGTAGTGATTCCTTCACTCTCCCATTCTTTCTTCTTTCCCCATTATTTCATCCCCTTATTCTTGTTCCAAGGCATAAGCCTATTGTATTCTTTCTTTCACTAGAGAAGTGTTCCGTGAACGGATAACATGCATAGTGTGGGGTAATTTTGGACCCTTAGAATGTTGGATAAGTACAAAAGGTGCATATAAACATGTAGCTCCTAATTGAAAAGAGGCACACAGAGTAGGGTTTAAGAAAAGGGTTTAAGGAAGCTCATGGTGCACGCGGTGCACGCGAACAGACCAAGGGTTTGAGACTTAGAAAAATTGGGCGTTTGGGACAAAAACGTGAAAAGCATGACCCAACCATGTATGCTATATGGATAAGGTGCCAACTTGGTGATAGGTTGGCCCAGAAGGAGCATGCCTATGGTAGAAGCTTCTAGAAGCACATCATGGTGAAAAGTGGAAATCTCGGGCCTAGGAGAGCATGCTCACATGGAGGACCACATTCAGACACTTGGCATTGGATCTGAGGGCATTGGAGGATGAGTTGGCAGCCCAGAGAGGCTATAAATACTAACACCTGTAGAGTAAACAACGAGATAACAAAAAGAGGGCGTAGCTCTCAGTAGATATACTACAAGAACATTGTTAGTGGGTAATGGAATTTGGGAGAGAATGTATAATGGGTAAGGGATTGCAAGTTTTTCTTTGATAGCCTAGCTACATTAGTCCAGTTGAAAAGCATGACTGCGGTCTATTTCTATATGACATTCTATAATGGCTCCATGGATGTAATGAGGTTACTAGCTATATGAATATGAATATTAATGATTCTAATGCATGCGTCTTTCTCATAGGATCTATTTCCTTTATGTTTATACTAAGTATGGATAGTTGGATACTTCCTTCTATTATGCCGCAAGTTATATAATTTGTTAATTTCTTTCTCATTCGTAATGACTACAAGGATCTAGAGGTCTGTTTCCAGCTCTATGGTTCTTGAACGTCTTAACTCCATTTAAATCTCTTAAGCACAAATAATAGATGATGATATTTCCCACTCAGCTCACATAAAAGAGAGACTCGACACCCGTGCATGCCTTAGGTGAGCACCCAACATCCGTTGGGTGATAGGCCGGTGTGCATGGGGTACCTTTCTTTTGTGACAAGAGTAAAAATGACTACATTATTCCATAGACACAAAGTTATAGAAATCATATCACAAGAACACAAAGTTTCTTAACATGAAAGATTGATGATTGATAAATTTCAAACAAGAACAGAAAGGACAAGTAGATGAGAATGAGAGATAAGGGAAAATATTCTGTATTGATTTACTTTTCAATTCTAATAAATTTCAAAAGTAATATAGTCCAACCCCTAACAATGGCATGAAGAGCCCATTAAATAGCTTACAAAAAAAGTTACATTTGGTTCTAACTTCTTTTAATCTAAAGATTAAACACTATTTAACCTATACATTAATAGAATGTATTTAATCAAGTATTACATAATGGGTTTTAAAACCCCAAAATAAAAGAAGTGACTTAGGAATCAGGAGTAGAAACATCCAAAGGAGGTTTAGAAGGACCAACTATCTTAAGAATCCAATGTCTAAATCTTTTCAATGCTTCAGCTATCTCCATGCACTTTGGGATAGTGGTGTTAGAAGTGGTATGAGTCCACATACCAAGAAACTTCTCCATATCCTTCTAAAACTCTTTTTTTCTAGAAACTCTTTGTTTTCCTTTGTGATAGCTGATTGGAGAGAGAATACATCTTTCATCTTCTCTTTAGACATTGACTCTTCCTTGAAAAATATCCTTTTTGATGAAGGTGTTGAACTAGGCCTGTTATCACCGAGATCACAACACAATATGGTTTGTACAAGTGTGTGTGCTTGAGCTCATAGTTTTATTGGATAACATGTGTACTATCTTGAAGTTGTAAGACTTGCCACTTGAGATAGATCGATCCGAGAGAAATTCGGTTCTTGCTCTTAAAGTACATGCCACAATCTACTCTAATGTAGGAAAAAATATCTTCTCCTTCTCTAACATTTCAAGGGACCAAGGAGAGGGAGTGCATGAAAAAATCCTACACTAAAGCAGTGATACACTAGAAAAGGAGGGAATGAGGATAGCTTTTCAATGTGTGAAAATAAGAGAAAATTACATACTAGAAGGTGTGATAAAAGTTCTCCATAGTCTAGCAAATTCATTCACAACAATATTCCATGCACACATAATGATGATGAATCCCTGCAACAACATAATATATACACAATATATATGCAATGATATTGAAGGGGCAAGAGGAATGCAAACAAACATAGCAGGGGAAGAGAAATCCACAAACTTGTATCTATTGCTTTCATTGATATGCATAGTTCAATCTATTACAGAATAAGGGCCTAGATCACCATGCAAGGAGTCCACTACAAGGGCCTACAGCACATTGGCTTCACCAAAAAAATTGACAAATTTTTCTATTCCAAAACTATCTCCACCTTACAATGATCCCAATAGTCCAATTTATAGATTTCTAAGAGGAGAGAGAGAGAGAGAGAAAATGAAAATCCTAAATTTTTCCTTCAACCACTTGCAAGATGTAGTAAATGAAGTTAAATGATGTTCTATTACTTGTAAAAGGATCCCCATAATGTCCCATAACTTACAAAGAAGTGGGAAATGTCATCCCATGCTTCATTAATGCCAACTACTAAATAAAACATTGTTCTAAACCTAGACACATTTTCTACAAAATTATCATCGATTTCTTATCAAATTATGAATTTCTTGATTTTTGTGCATTGTTCCTAGAAACATTATTCCAACGGTACATATTTTGTGCATTTTCGTTGAGAAATGCAAATGTTATGGCCTTCTCGATTGTAGACAATTATTTTAGGCCTACAGTGTATTTCTGTCATTTAATGAATTAACATTTAATTGACTAGATTTGAATATGTTTACCTTATTTCTGTCATTTAATGGGAATTAACAACTAATTGACTAGATCATAAGATGCTCATTCCAAAAATTCAAATTTCATGAAAATCAGAGCTCGGGGTCAAAAGTTATGGCCATTTGAAGTTCGGGAGGGTCAGGCATTAAGTTTTCCTTTGTATGCAGCTATTTAAGCTATTTCGGGTCTTGGTGTCTCGGATGTCCCTTGTGTGACTTGGTATAAAAACCTCCACTTCACCTACATCACACTTGACCCGCTTTACAAATTGAGAAAATCAGATTTTGGTGTCCCACTTGTCTAGACGGTGTCCAAGCCGTGAGGGTTGCTGACCTCTGCATTCGCCACATCACCTTCGTGATTAGCCATTTGGCATTTCAAAGGCCACGCATCCTAATGTCCCAACTTTCTTGTGTGTAGATTAGGATATTTTTGACCCGACTTCATGAATTTTCTCTTGGTGCAGTGATTTTGGCTCTTGGTCACGATGTCTCGATTTCAACTCTTCGGATCATGGATATCCCCAATCTCCATGAATTGTTGACCCTTAGAATCTGACACCAACCTTGAGGTAATATTTTCTTTCTTTGTTCGAGGAGGGGGAGTAGTACCAAACAATGCTACCATAGCATAAAACTTGGGAACCACAATTTAAAAGGTGGACTTCCTTTTGTAGTGCCCACTTCCCTTTGACATCTTTTGATACTGATCATGACACTGTAGACTATATGATGGACATTTTTATAGTTTTGATTTAGTATGATGTTAGATGTGAGACCATGGATTATTTCTAACTTTGATTATATATGATGCATGATGATTATTAGAGACACTTTATACATTGATGTTGGTATACTATTTGACATGGTTATATTATAGATGTTGTTCGGACATGTGATATTTGATATTTTGAGTAAACCTAGAAAATGGAAATTATTTGATGATGATATAGTTATTGATATAAATTGTAAGTGATATTGTTGATTGCCCTAATGTTGTTTGTAATTCATATGCATAGATGATTTTTATTATATTTATATCATGTTGGATGTTCGATATAGCCATGAGGCCGAAGGAGGTATTTGGTTTTTGTAGGTTAAACTATCACAACAAACATTGGGGATTGGAGACCAACCACATTGGAATTCTAGATGAATTCAACAAGGTCACCATGGCAACATGTTTTGTGTGTGTGTGTGTGTTGTTTTTGTTAGGGATTCCCATGGGGGGATTACCTTTGAATGTGACCAAGGGTTATGTGTATTTTATTAATGTGGTTTCTTTTATTATTGTTTGCATGTGTTTATTTTGTGATGCATTTACCCCTTTCATTATTCTTTTAATTGTGGAGAATTAATGTGAGTAATCATATTGTTAAAATAAATCAATCAATCAAATTTGGGATATAAGAAAGTAATTATAGAAGTTTTTGGCTCTTTTTATTAAATGTGGTAAGTGATGTGTAAGTATGTGTAAGAGTTGTGTAAGTCATATTTTGGAGTATGAAACACTCCACCTCCTTGGAAATTCGAATTTGTCCTTGGAGGCTATTTTTGGAGGCTTGTGGGACAAGTAAAACTTGTCCCATACCTCTTAATTTTATTTACCAACCATACCTATGGTTGGAGGGTTGATTTTAGACCTTTTTAATGCATTTTATAAGTCATGTTGCAAGTTTTAATTGCACTCTTCTTACATTTTATTAAATTCAGTCCTTTGGGGTGTGGGCTTTTTGGAGTGTGTAAGTTTATTTGTCATATTATTCACCCACCTCTTTATTGTGCTTTGGAGAATGAATTTGAATTTTTGTTGGAGTTGAGGATGTGTGATGTGGCATCCTACATGGATCCACCTCATCCTCTTCTCTTCCCTCTTCTATAAAATTGAAACTCCTTGCTTTGTTTTGGGTTGTTGAACTTTTGGAATGCTTCCTTGGGGAAAATTTTCCTTGGCTGTTTGGAGCTCTTGTTGATTTTGGAGGAGATTGGAGAGCATTTCATACTTGGGCATTTGCTAATTTTGGGACTGTATTTTGACATTGAAATCTTGTTGTATTGGAACAAAATCTATCATGGAGAGGTAGGAGCTTAGCTCTTCATGTATGATTTTATTTCTTTTTATTTTTGTGTGAATGGTGAATGTTTTGTGTGTTTATTGGCTAGTTGGGTAGACTTCCTAGGAATGGTGTAGGAGAAGGCTATGAGGAATCATTGGGGAGCATAAGGGAATGCCAGTGGCATCAAAATTCTTGTGGAGGGAGTTTGGGATTGGGATCCACCATGGAAAAGAAATAGCTTGCATTTCTTACTTTTTTGGGGGCATAAGGAGGGATTGTGGGGGCATAAGGATATGTGAGATGATTTATATTGGTAGTTTGTTATAGGTGGATACCCATTTCCCATTGGGAGGCATAAGAAACTTCCCCATAGTTCTTGCTCCTTTGGCTTGTAATGAAGAAGCCTAAGTTTAGTTTGTTCTCTTTCATGTGGTTGCAAAATTGTTGTTTTGTTTTGGACTGTTTTTAATTTGAAATGTGTATGTTGAAAGAATGCTTTGTGATTTGGAATCCTGTTTTTTCCATGAGTTGAAATACATTTATTATTGCATTGTGGTTGGGGCTTGGGGCCAATGAATAAGAATGGATTCTCCTCTTCATTGGATGGCTTGGTTGGGTGGAGAGTGTTTCATTTACCCCACTCCTGTTGTGATCAAATTGGAAGAAAGAAAATAATTTGTTGTTGTTTACTAGAGCAGAGGAGAAAGACAGTTTGATAGTACCTTGTGTAATAAAATCCCATTGTAACCTTTCCCACTTTGAAGTGGATGAAATTGTAAATGTTTTGAAATGGAAAGATGTTGTATGGATTATGAAATTTGTAAAGTGAAATGAAAAAGAGATAGACTCTTTTTTTCTTTGAAAGAATGTGAAGGAAATGAAATCTGTATGATGAATTTTGAAGTTTGAAAGAAAGAAATTGAAAGATGTAAAGTTTTATATTTGAATTCAATAAAGAATTCCAATACTTTTCTTCATTTACATTTTGTTTTGAATTGGAACATCAAATTGTGATTAGAATTCCTGTTTGGAAGGTGGAAAAGGAAGAAAAATGTGAAAAGAAATTTCTATCATTATGCCTTGTTTAAAATATATGATTTTGGAAAGGATAGAAATGGAATTTCTTATTTTAATGTTTAATTGAAGAAGGAAAAACATTTAAGGCTAGCATGGAATGAATTCAATGTTTCATTGCATGGCAAAAGAGATAGTTTAATCTTTGTTTCTGGAAATGTATAAGCTCTTTTACTTCACTGTATACCTTGCAAAATTCCTTAATCAAATGTTCAAATAACCCTGCAAATAGATAAGAGGAAAATGAAATAATCAATTGGACTTAATGAGGTAAAAATTATCCCAAAACCAAACCTAAACACTTAAGGAAATGTCTTGAAAACCTTCCAATCAAGCCAAGGAAAATCTGCAGGCCTTTTGTTGTTAAGAGAAACTTGTAATTCGAAATGCAAACCAATCCAAAAAAATTACACTTGCAATCTATCCTAAAACTTTCCTAATGGAAACCTCCATGTCTGTTTGACATGTTGAAGGAGAAAGAATGACAAATTTGAACAAAATTATAAGTTAAAATTTACTAATTTACTTTTAAAAAGTGTACAAGACATTTTCTTAAAATTGACCCCCTAAAATTTATCAAAGTTTAAAATTAATGATCTTTGTGCAAAGAGGCATCGATATCTTTCTAGAAAGTCCTTATTTGCCCAAAACTGAGCTCTCTATCAAAAGTTATGGCCCTATGAAGTTTTCCTTCTTTGGCGAAATTTTGGAAAATTTTCCTTAGCGGCCCGCGCTGCAAATTTTTCCCTTAAAATCCTTAGGAAAATTTTTGGAAAATTTTCAAAATTTTGTCCGCCACCCCACCACCCCATAGCCAATTAGCTAACATGTGGTCTCACAAGGCAAGGGCGGAGGTGCGGCACCATTTTCTTCCTTGGCATTTTTTTCAATTTTTTGGAAAATTTTCTTAGGTTCCTCCACCGGCCCGCAAACCCAAAGCCAATAGGGTACTACCACGTGGCTCGGTGGAATCACGGGAGGATTTAATACTTTGAATTTTCTACCCTTAAAATCTTCAAGGTTGAAAAGTGCTCGACATCCCGTTAACCCTGCGACCAATAAGGTGATGAAATGTGGTGTCATCTAGGATCGGTGGAGGCACGCAATAAGTTTTTCCTTTGTGCTTTCTAACCCAAAATTAAAAAAATTGCATGTTACCCCGCAAGACCGATTTTCCCCGTGCCAACCTAAGCTTGACACGTGTCCTCTTTGGACCCATAGAAGCGCGGGTGAAAAAGTAGTTTTCTACCCCACGCAGAAAATTTTGAAAAGCCTCCCGTGGTCCTGCCGGCCACGCCTTTTTGAGCAAATTTTCACCCCAGGCCCCTGAGCCTACTCTTGGGGGAAAATTTTCACCCCAAGGCCCGCCGGCCCATAACTTGAGTTTTATGAGGAGTTAGGAGGACTTCTTTATATCATTGGAAAGGTGAGGAAATTTCCTATCCAATGGGAATGATTTAGGAAATTTTGAATGCATTAAGTGTGAGAAAAATCAAGTTGAATATTTAAGCTTGTTAGAGAGTGGGTATGGTGATGAATTACCCTCTGAACCTAGTTGAACCTTCTAACCCTAAATTTTGGACCTTGTGACTCTAATAATTGTTAATAAAATAAAAGTATATTCTAGTGGATTAGAATTGTTCTAGAACTTGTTAGTGATAGTTGTTTCCTTGTAACCTAGTAGTAGACTCTTTTAAACAAAAAAAAATATTCCATAATTTTCCTAACTAATCCTAGGTTGTTTCTTGGGTCTCAAGTGCATTGTTTTTAACACGTGTCACACTTGGTACCAAAGCAGTGGTTCAAAATCTTAGACCCTTGGGCACACTAGAAAACTTGAGACATGAACTGTAAACCTAGCACACTTTTAAAACTAGAAAACAACCTTGTTTGAAAATTGAAAAAGAAATAAGTATGAAGAAATATTACATTACTCTGTTCATTTGAACTACCAGAATTAAAATCATAATAAAATAACAAGTTGTTTGAGTTTTGCTTGCTTAGTGGTGTTTTGCCTAAACCTAGGTAACTAAGAATGTCAGATTAAATTGATTTTTTGGTGAACTTCTAGTATAGTGGAAACTTGGTTCCCCTTTGAAAATGTGTTATTTTACAAGTCCTAAAACTTGATTTAATTGTATGATGCGTTAAGCCCTTTGTTGAGACCCTTCTTTATTGATGTTGTTGGAATGATAAGTTATATGGTGTGATTCTTGTAGTTGGACAATAGTGGTTGTGTTCTGGGTTGGGAAGAGTTAATTAGAAGTTGTTTAGAGCTTCCTTCCTTCAGTGGTTAGGAAAGAGGGTTTGGTTGTTAGTTTTCCATTTGTTACCCATGTGAGAGAGTGGACACTAAGTTTGGGTGTCGTTTAGGACCCAATCCTGTGTATGTGTTCTTGGAACTAACCTTGAGGTAGAGTACCCCTATTGGTGGCCATGAAGGGCTGCGGAGTGAATGTGGTGTTAACTTTTGTGTTTTACATTTGTAATCTTGTGTTATTTTATCAAGGACCAGCATCTTATTTTATGATTGGATTGAGAAGCTCTAAGGCTCTTCTAGTTATTTATATTTTTGCGAGAGTTTTCAAACTTTGCAATGCGGCTACTTAGCCACTTTCCTTGATTTTCGGAATTTCTTGTATTTTATTTTTATTGGTGACTCGGAGCTCATTATGTTGTTGGCTACTTAGCTAAACGTTATGTGGTTTCCTTATTACATGTTGTTGAGCTGGTTCTATGCTTCTTGTATTCATACATTTGTCATATGGGGGTACACCCTAGGTGTCTTGAATGTCCTCTTAGGTGCTTAAAGTTATGCCTTGGTTATGGATGCATGGAACCTTGAGTGTGTCTAAGATCTTAGAGTGACCCTTTCGTTGCTTGACCTTGCTAGAAAGAAAGTTTTTTGTGTAGTGCGGTCTAGATGGCAGTCTGACAGTGGTAGTGGTGGTTCTATTACAATCTGGTAAGAGCTTGACCCTTGTCGGAGTAGAAGTGTTTAATTATGGGCTTTTAGATTTTGTTAGGATTGGATTTCCTTTTTGGTTGACTGTAAATGTTAGTGGAAAAGTGTTTGTTTTGATAATGACTTTTCATCAATGGCATGTTAAATTGTATCATGGGTTCCTGGTTGCATCAGAGAAAGTTTTGACTCGTGGAATGTATGCATCTTGGTAATTATGGATAGATTTAAGCCCTTTTAGGTAGTGTGTTTAACTAAGTATACTTGTTTTGCTCTCTTGACTTATAAATCAGTCTACCCTTGCCTTAAATTTCCTTTACTAGGAATAACATTCTATGACCTATTAATCTTTGGGTTACTTGGAAACACTTATGGATGCTTTGGGTATTTTGGACCTTTCTCTTAGAAATGTTAGTTTGGTAGATCTTAATAGTTAATCTCAGTGGTGCTTATATTGTACTTCCTCTTTTTAAAAAAACTTTAACTCTTGGTTGTAAAGTCCATGTTTTGGTAAATTAGTTGGTTGCCCTATTGCATTTGATGCTTTCTAGTGTGGATGTGGTGTCCTTGGAGTAAAGTTACATTGTCATCTGGTTGCTTGGCTGGTGGTATCTTGTGGGGACATGAGAATTGATTGGAAAACCTTCTTTGGTTATTAAGGGAGTAAAATGTTACCATCCTAAACAACAAAAATTGTTAAACCTTAATAGATTCGTAAAAGTAAGATTATACCTCTTTAATGAGCCTTCCTTGAAAATTTCTTGTGAGACTTGTGGAGACCCACTAAGAATGTCTAATGATGCTTGAAATTATTGGTAAATCTTTGAAATCTTGGTGTGATTCATGTTGGTTCATTGTTTCCTAGTTCTTACAAAAATTAATGATGTGATTTCTATGACGAATGTCTCTTGTTCCTTTAGAATTAAAAATGTGGTGTGTTGATTTATATCTCTTTCCCATAAAAGTAATTATGTGATATGTTTGAACCTTCCTTCTCATTAAAATTTGATTGATAAGATGACTCAACCAAAATGCCATAAAACTATAATTAAGGAGATTTGACCTTGGAACTTAACAAATAAACTGGAGCATAGAAAAAGGGAAGTGATCCTTGTTATACCCTTGGTAGATTAATAGAAGAAATAAAAACCATGTAGAAGAATAGAAAGGAAACCTTGTCCATCCACCTTCCTTACGAGTAAAATAAATGCTCTCTGCCTATACAGAATGGTGAGACATCATACCCACCTTAGTGGTGCTCTTTATAACGTAAACTCGTGATGTCATAATAGGAGGAAGTTTAATTAAGAAAACTCGGGAAGGAATGTGCTTAGCAAACGAAACTACAACTTTTGACTTAATTAGTTGAGTTATAAAATAAGTAAGATTTATGTGTATTGAGTGCAATGTATAGTTGAACCTGTAGTTTTGTCACCTACTTGAAATTGTGAAACACCTGGTGGATAGTAATGTGTTCTAGTTTCTTAGTACTTCTTGTTCATAGATGTATGTGCCTTTCTTGTGGGAGATTTTGGGTCATCATACCCTTATCGTCCGTAGCTTGATGAATGTGAGTTGTGGTCCTTTTGGATTGAGACTTATCTGTTGTTTGAGAAGAAACCTCCTTGCGTGTTTTCTTGTCCTTGGAGACCTAAGTTATTGTAATTTTAAGGAAACATATGTTAAGGATATAAAATAACTTTGGGAAGTCTTATTTTCTTCATATTTTCTTGGGCCACCTTGTTTTGTTGCCCCTTTTCCACTAGGATGGAAAGTGCAAGATGATGTTATTCACTTTTGATATGATGCACCCTTGGATTGTGATTGGACCCCGTGTTACTTGTTCTTCTCCCTAGTGACCTTGAGTGGTCCTTGGTGTTTCTTGTTCTCTCTTTATGGTTATTCTGAGCTTGAGTAGGAGATAAGATAAATAAATCCCATTGTTCTATAAGTTATGGTACTTGTATTGATATGTTAATTGTTAGGGGATATATGTGTGTGTGTGTGTGTGTGTGTGTGTGTGTGTGTCTATATATATATATATATATATATATATATATATATATATATATATATATATATATATATATATATTCTTTTGCTAAATGGTTGACTTATTTAGATTTGGTTGGTATGGTGTGTTTGATTCTTAAAACAAAAGTGTAAAAATTAGACTATAGGAAAACTTGTGGTCTTGACTTCACTTTTATTACCATGAAAAGTTAATTGTACCCTCTCAAGATTATAGAAGTGCTTTCCTATATATATATATATATATATATATATATATATATATTATTTTCTAAATGGTGGACTTCTTTAGTTTTGGTTGGTATGGTGTGTTTGATTCTTAAAACAAAAGTGTAAAAATCAGACTATAGGAAAATTTGTGATCTTGACTTCACTTTTATTACCATGAAAAGTTAATTGTCAAGTATCGAGTTATAGAAGTGCTTTCTGGAATAGTTCCTTGATTTTAAATGTTTTTCGATCAGGTGTCCTTGTTGATTCACCTCATCTTGTGTGATCCTTGAATTGTGGGACCTTGAGTAGACTTGTTCCTTGTGAAAAAATTTGGCCATGGTTGATTCTGCTAACCTTGCCTAAACAATGAACTATGAAAGCATAATTTAACCCTAGTGGAAACCTTAATTCTTGTTACGGTAGTATGTTGTATTCCTTGGGAAACTATGTGGTCATTCTCAAAACTCATGGAATTCTCCCTATTATTCCTCTACTTGGTGGTTACTCTTGAGAATCTTTTGAACTATTCATGTTATATTGCTATGTGTTGTATCTTGGTTGATAGCGTAAAGTTACTCTCCAGATTTAAATGTCGTAGCCTTGCATGCAGAAATTTTAGAACTCATCCCTTGCAATCTCCCTTCTCCTTGCTGAATTACATTAGACCAAACTTGGGTTCTATGGACCCACACTTTCTTGAAGCAAGAAATCCCATAATGGGAGTGATCCTTTTCTATTGCATTTGTTCCTATCTCTCCTTCCTATGACTTCCGAGAGCAAGTTGAGTCTAAAGGGAGGGGGATGTAGTGCTAACTTCCCTTTGAAATATTTTGATACTGATCATGACACTGTAGACTATATGATGGACATTTTTATAGTTTTGATTTAGTATGATGTTAGATGTGAGACCATGGATTATTGTTGACTTTGATTATATATGATGCATGATGATTATTAGAGACACTTTATACATTGATGTTGGTATACTATTTGACATGGTTATATTATAGATGTTGTTCGGACATGTGATATTTGATATTTTGAGTAAACCTAGAAAATGGAAATTATTTGATGATGATATAGTTGTTGATATAAATTATAAGTGATATTGTTGATTGCCTTGATGTTGTTGTGATTCATATGTATAGATGATTTTGTGATTATATTTATATCATGTTGGATGTTTTGATATGGCCACGAGGCTGAAGGAGGTATTTATGTTTTGCAAGTTAAACTATCACAACAAACATCGGGGGATTGGAGACCAACCACATTGGAATTCTAGATGAATTCAAAAAGGTCACCATGGCAACATGTTTTGTGTGTGTGCATTTTTTTATTAGGGATTCCCATGGGGGATTACCTTTGAATGTGACCAAGGGGTTATGTGTATTTTATTAATGTGGTTTCTTTTTATTATTGTTTGCATGTGTTTATTTTGTGATGCATTTACCCCTTTCATTATTATTTTAATTGTGGAGAATTAATGTGAGTAATCATATTGTTAAAATAAATCAATCAATCAAATTTGGGATATAAGAAAGTAATTATAGAAGTTTTTGGCTCTTGTATTAAATGTGGTAAGTGATGTGTAAGTATGTGTAAGAGTTTTGTAAGTCATATTTTGGAGTATGAAACACTCCACCTCCTTGGAAATTGAATTTGTCCTTGGAGGCTATTTTTGGAGGCTTGTGGGACAAGTAAAACTTGTCCCATACCTCTTAATTTTATTTACCAACCATACCTATGGTTGGAGGGTTGATTTTAGACCTTTTTAATGCTTTTTTAAGTCATGTTGCAAGTTTTAATTGTACTCTTCTTACATTTTATTAAATTCATTCCTTTGGGGTGTGGGCCTTTTTGGAGTGTGTAAGTTTATTAGTCATATTATTCACCCACCTCTTTATTGTGCTTTGGAGAATGAATTTGACTTTTTGTTGGAGTTGAGGATGTGTAATGTGCCATCCTACATGGATCCACCTCATCCTCCTCTCTTCCCACTTCTATAAAATTGAAACTCATTGCTTTGTTTTGGGTGGTTGAAATTTTGGAATGCTTCCTTGGGGAAAATTTTCCTTAGCTGTTTAGAGATCTTGTTGATTTTGGAGGAGATTGGAGAGAATTTTCTTACTTGGGCATTGTTAATTTTGGGTGTATTTTGAAATTGAAAGCTTGATGTATCGGAGAAGAAAATCTACCATGGAGAGGTAGGAGCTTAGCTCTTTATGTATGATTTTATTTCTTTTTATGTTTGTGTGAATGGTGAATGGTTTGTGTGTGGAGAGCATTGCCTTTCCCCACTCTGGTTGTGATCAAATTGGGAAGAAAGAAAATAATTTATGTTGTTGTTCGGAGTAGGAGAAAGACATTTTAATAGTACCTTGTGTGATAAAATCCCATTATAACCTTTCTCACTTTGAAGCTGGATGAAATTGTAAATGTTTTGAAATGAAAAGATGTTGTATGGATTATGAAATTCTTAAAGTGAAATGAAAAAGAGATAGAATCTATTTTTTTCTTTGAAATAATGTGAAAGGAAATGAAATCTGTATGATGAATTTTGAAGTTTGAAAGAAAGAAATTGAAAGATGTAAAGTTGTATATTTGAAGTCAATAAAGGATTGCAATACCTTTCTTCATATGCATTGTTGTTTTGAATTGGAACATCAAATTGTGATTGGAATCCCTGTTTTGGAAAGTGGAAAAGGAAGAAACACGTGAGAAGAAATTGTATTATTCTACCTTGTTTAAAATATATGATTTTGGAAAGGATAGAAACTGAATTTCTTGTTTTAATGTTTAATTGAAGAAGGAAAAACATTTAAGGCTAGCATGGAATGAATTCAATGTTTCATTGCATGGCAAAAGAGATAGTTTAATCTCTGTTTCTTGAAATGTATAAGCTCTTTTACTTCACTTGTACACCTTACAAAATTCCTTAATCAAATGTTCAAATAACCCTGCAAATAGATAAGAGGCAAGTGAAATAATCAATTGGAATTAATGAGGTAAAAATGATCCCAAAACCAAACCTAAACACTTAAGGAAATGTCTTGAAAAAATTCCAATCAAGCCAAGAAAAATTTGCAAGCCTTTTGCTGTTAAGAGAAACTTGTAATTCAAAATGCTAACTAATCCAACAAAACTACACTTGCAATCTATCCAAATACTTTCCTAATGGAAACCTCCATGTTTGTTTGACATGTTAAAAGAGAAAGAATGACAAATTTGAACAAAATTATAAGTTAAAATTTACTAGTTTGCTTTTAAAACTCATGCAAGCCATTTTCTTAAAATTGACCTCCTAAAATTTTATCAAAATCTAAAATTAATGATCTCTATCCAAAGAGGGCGTCGATATCTTTCTAGAAAGTCCTCGTTTTCCCAAACTGAGCTCTCTATAAAAATTTATGGCCCTCTGAAGTTTTCCTTCTTTGGCGAGTAATTTTGGGAAAATTTTCCTTGGTGGACACATGGCCCGAATTTTTCAATTAAAATCCTTAGGAAAATTTTTGTGAAAATTTTCAAAATTTTCTCCACCGCTGCCCCGGAGCTAATCGAAGCTATCGTGTGGCCTCATAAGGCAACGGTGGAGGTGCGGCACCATTTTCTTCCTTGGCGTTTTAAAATAATTTTGAAAAATTTTCTTAGGCTCCTCCATTGGCCCCATGCAAACCCATAGCCTTGATAGGGTGTTGCCACATGGCTTGGTGGTGCGGGAGGATTTAATACTTTTAATTTTCTACCCTTAAAATATTAAGGTCAAAAATCGTTTTGATGGCCCATCGACCGAGACCAATAAGGTGATGACATGTGGTGCCATCACGGGATTAGCGAGAGGCACATGGTAAGTTTCACCTTTGTGCTTTCTAACCCAAAATTCAAACAATTCACATGTTACCCATGCAAGTCCAATTTTGCCTGCGTCAACCTAAGCTTGACATGTGTCCTCTTCGGACCGAGCGAAGTGCGGGTGAAAAAGTAGTTTTCTACCCCTGCATAAGAAAAAATTTCAAAAGCCTCCTCGTGGTGCCAACCCACATTTTTGGGAAAATTTTCACCCCTGGGCCCGCAAGCCCACTGCGGAAATGGATGCCAGCAATATTTTTATCTTTGCAAGTCCGATGAAGTTTTCCATCTGCCTATACATTTCAACCAGAGCCATTTTTTCATTGTGAAACATAGGAAGCTTTAAAGGGAACCTTCAAAACTAGCCAACCTAAGATATGAAAACTTTCTGAATTGAGTGAAGAAACTCCCATATTCAGAGATCAAGGTCTTTGCTTCCTTAGAAAATCTCAAGCAGTATTTTCTTCCAAAAGCCTCACAATGTACATGGTGAAGGCGTCATTGACTCTCTGAAGTGATGATTTCTGACTTTGAGAGTGAATTGAGGACAATAAATATAGGAGCATCCTACTTATCCACAATGAAATAGAAGCCAAGCCATTCCCTATATGCTGCAATAGTGTACATGAGATAAGAAGACATGTAGAATGTCTTTGTTCTTTGAACATTAACCATATGCTCGTTAGATTTTCAAAAATTATCTCATCCCAATTCAAATTTTTCTTCCCTTCACAAATAACATGTATATAGGGACACATTCAAAAATGAAACTCGGTTGTCGATGGAATTCCAATGATTCTAGCAAGAATAGTGATTATGTCTGAAATTTATTCCTTAAAATCCACCCTGAATAACAATTTACAAAGTCTTGATGCTCCTTTCTTAGGGTTCTTCACCAGGATTTAGCTACCTTGGTTTTGTATTTTTCACTTTCATGATCAAATAGTGTTTGTGCTTGAGCAAGACTAAGACTATTGTCCTCTTCCACCATTGGGATGGGCAAGGAAACACAGATAGCTTCGGAATCTAGTCAGAAACTAATTCACCATGTACATCAATAATCTCTTTGGATTCTGGATTGAAACAAGCCCCGTAGGTGAGCACGATATCGACACCTTTGAACAAAGATAGGAAAACCTCATGCAAATGTAATCCCACTATCTTTGATCAATTGGGCGATGGGAGTAGGGATATCACATCCAAGCATGATCCATCAAGGTCTAGATGTTGAGCTTCACTGTCACCGATGTTAGGCATAGATATTTCCAACGAGGAGAGTTGTCTATGCCCTTGGTATTGCATATTCATCGTGAAAGAGGTAGAGAAGAAAACCTTCAATGGAGTGTTACCATAATCTAAAATAATCCCCTGAGAAAAAAAAAAAAGTACGGGGACGTGGGCTATAGATTTCTTTGCACAAATGTGAGTGAGGGGAAAAATGAGAAGGCAAGTGTGAGAAAGAAAGAATAGTTATACTCCTTTAAATAGCCACAAATTTGAATGAAGGAGAGAGAAAATAATGAATGTGCAATAAATAACCCTGCGCCGACTCAAAAAAGGTGATATGCGGGAAAGTCAGAAAAAAATTGGCCTAGACGGTCCATGGGACATAGGGACATGAGGGACGCATGGAGCGATATACCCAATCAATAAGAATTCAAAAAAATAGGGTTTAGAGAGCACAAACAATCCATGGGACATGTGGGATGTGTGGGGCCGATTTAGCTGATATACAAGGTAGTTCCGAGAAAGTTGGCGAATTAGTTAACAAAGGGCCAAAAAGTACTTAGGATATGTAGGACACGCAGAGCCGATTTACCCAATGAGTAAGTGGTGTAGTTAAAGAGGTGAATCGGAGAATAAAGCACCCAATAGTACTTGAGACAAGGCGGAAAAAATGTCTAATTTAGCTGATTTGAGAGGAGTGCGGGTAAATTGGAAAACAAGAGGCCCATCTGTATTTGGGACATGTCAAAAAAAATGTCTAATTTAACCGCAAAACACTAGAAATGATCTCAAAGATTGAAATTTTCTAAATTCTTGAATCTCTCCTTTTACTAGAACACTTCCAAAGGACACTGACTCAAAGTTTTTGAAATTTTCCTTTGAATAAGAAGGGAATTTTGAGGGTGACAACAATTGGCTCTTTCTAGGGATGACTTTACTAGGATAGAGAGGAACGGGGCAAGATCAAGAACCATAAGAAAACTATGGGAAAATAGGCTAGTGCCTCATCCATTGGGAAAATAGAGTCAAAGGAAAAGTGATCTTGAAGACAACACACATAAGGGAAAGAAAAAAAAAAGGCAAAAGGGAAAGACCAAAAACAAGAAACTATACACAATATACAAAATGATTGCTAATCACCTAGTACTTGAACAACTTCAAATACTACCCACTATAAGGAAGTGGGAGAGAAGATCCATCCATCAAAGAATTTTCAAATAGAAATAATTTTCTCTAGAAAGTGTCTTATCTTGAAAGGACCAAGACAAAGAGAATCAAATTTACCATGGCTTCCATGAGGCTCATGCCTTTTTTCCCATAGTAAGACAATGTCTCCCACTTGAAATTCTTTGGGTCTGGTATTCTTGTCAAAAAAATCCTTCACCTTCTGTTGGTGAGCACAGATTCTATCAAGAACTTGCAACTTGTCCTCCTCTAGCTTCGGAGGTACATAATCCTCTTATCTAAAGGATTGATGAAACTGTAATCCTCAAAATATTTCATCAAGTGCAAGGATGGAAATTAAACTATTACTGGAAATTGAGCTTTAACACCATAAATAAGTTGAAATGGAGACATCCCAATGGCTCTTTTAGGTGTAATCATATCTACCCAGAGGGCATCATAGATCTTCTTATGCCAATTCCTTTTAGATTCATCTACCATCTTTCGGATGATGACTACCAAATTCTTGTTGGTTTATTCCGCTTGTGCATTCCCTTGAGGGTAATAATATGAAGAATGAGAAAGGAAATTCCATACCCATAGCAGAAATCCATTAACTTGAAAGAAGAGAAATTGGAAGCATTATCAGTTACAATTTTATTTGGTATTCCAAATCTTACCAAGATGTTCTCTTTGATAAAATTACACACTACTTCTGAGGTATTACTTTTTACTAGAATGGCTTCTACCCATTTTGTGAAGTAATGTAGCATTCAACACATGAGTGTGCCCAACACTGGAATGTGGGTTGAGAGTTCCAATAAAATCCAATCCCCACTGTTGAAAAGGTTCTTCAATGATTACTGGTTTGAGTGGTAAAGCAGCCAATTTTGGCCTCCCAACAAAATTTTGACAGCTTCACACTTTCCTACCCACTTTGATGCACCCTATAACAATGTCAACCAATAGTACCTGTCTACATAAAGAATTTTGTGAGCAATTATATTGGATGAGAAGTTCCCTCCACAAGCTTGATCATGAAAAGTTGAAAACAATTTCTTTTGTTGCTCTCTGTCCACACATTTAAGGAATCTTCCATCAATGCCTCGTTTAAACAAAGCATTTTCCCACAACATGTACTGTGCAGATCTCAACTTAATAGATCTTTTCTCCTTGGAACTTAGGTGAGATGGACATTCTCCATAAGTAATAAAATGTGCAATATCAGCATACCATTCATCTATTGAAATAAGAAAGAGAACAAAAGGAACATCAACCTCCTCTGTACTGACTCCTCATCGGTATCCTTCAAAATAAGTTCACATAATCCCTTACCCTAGACTAGATTTTTAGGTTTGATATCAAGGTCATATTCTGAACCTTTCCCACCTAAATACCTCACTTAGTTTCTAACTCCTGCTGTGTAAGAATAGACTTGATAGTTGTATCAAGTACAAATACAACAGAGTGAGAATTAAGGATATAAAAACAAAATTGCTTGACAACTTTGACTACTACAAAAGCATGTTTCTCCATCAAGGTATACTTCAGTTCATGAGCTTTCAAAACATAGTAGCTAAGGTACTCTCAGTAGCATAGCAGTAGATAATAAAATCCTTGCTAAAATCAGGACATGCTAGGATAGGAGTTTTAGCAATAGCTCTCTTGATATCCTTGAAATCTTCTTTTCCTTCGGAATTCCATCCAAAATTGTTTTTCCCTTTCATCATATGAGCAATGCTTATTGTTAAATCTGCAAAATCTGAAATTAATATCCCTTTTTTCTTGTAAGAAGAGGAATCTATTGGAATTCTGAACTCTTTTTGGATCTATCTTGATACCTTCTTTAGAAACATCATGCCCAAGAAAATTTACTTCGGTGACACAGAAGACATATTTCTTAGGATTAAGGGATACTTCATGTTCTCTACATTTTTGAAGGACTTTGTTATAAGATGTTGAAAGTGATCTTCCCTTTTCTTATAGAAAATAGTCAAATCATCAAGATAGACAATGATACATTTCCCTTTGAGGATACCAAAATCTAAGTCCATTTCCCTCTAAAAAGTGGCACCAACATTGATAATACCAAATGGCATCCTCTTGTAGGTGAAGGTGCCCCAAGGAGTAGTGAATGTGGTCTTGTGTTAATATGGGGTACTAAATTCCACTTGATTGTATCTGGAGAATCTGTCTAACATGGAAAACATTTCAGCACCTGTGACAACCTGTAAGATTTGATCCATCATGGGGAGAGGATAGTTGTCTTTTAAAGAAGCTTGATTTAGATTTCTGAAATCTACACAAATCTGAATCTCACCATTATTTTTCCTTACTGGCACAATGTTAGCGATCCAGGTTGAATGATGTATAGGAAAGATAATTTTTATTTTAGTAACTTTTGAATTTCTTGGTAAATGGTGTCAGCAATCTTGGGATTGTATTGTCTTTTCTTTTGTCTAAAATTTTAATCCCTAGTTTCAAAGGAATATAGTGTTGCATCTCTTTTGGATGAAAGGCTTTGAGATCATCATAGGAATAAGCGAGGACGTCAAAGCATACCTTTTCAATAGGTTCATTGCTTGCTTCTTTTCTTCTTGAGTGCAACATTTCCCAATATTTACCATCTTGGGTTCATCATTACTTCCAATATTGACCTTATCATACTCAACAAATTGATGAGCCCCTTGAGAATCCTTAGATTTGATGTACCTGTCATGTTTATCAAATAGATCCTCTAGTTTCACTAATCCTTTGGGTATCTTGTTACCCCTCAGCCTGATATAGCCATCCGATCCACTTCTTCCTTAATATCATCTCCATCGGGGGGCACATACTCTCTAGGAAGAGCCTCACTTCCTTCAAAATATAATTGATTAAATTTATCCTTAAGCTCTAGGAAAGAGAGTAAGTGTTGATCATCATTGAAAACTTTCCAATTGTTTGCATTATCGACACACTAGGCCTATGAATCATTTCAATGGTAAATTTCTCCTAAGAGAAATCTGGGTGAGGAATCAATAAAGATCTTGAAACAGCTAGAGAATCAGCCCTAGTGTTCTTTTCTCTTGGTATAACCTCAATTGAGAAAGAGTTAAGAAACTCAATGGAATCCCAAACAAGATTTCTATAATGTTTCAATCTTTTATTCTTAACTTGATAAAGATCCCTGACCTATTTCACAATCAAATCTACATCACCATGAGCACGAAGATTTTTACTCCCATTTATTTTTCCATGCACAATCCAAGATGAAGAGCCTCATATTCAGCTATATTATCTATATTTTCAAAATAAATTTTATATGCAAATGGATGAATCTTCTCTTCTGGAGAGATTAACACTACACCAGCTCTAGAACTAGCTAAAGAACAACTGCCATAAAACTCTAAAGTCCAAACACCATTAGGATTATGAATCACCCCCTTAGGAATTTTTTTCATCACCTCGAGACATAATCATATAGTTACCATGCCATATTTCTTCATAGAGCATTTGTTCTTTTGGGTCATCAATCTTTTGTATAATGTACTCAGTCTTCCTTTCTGGTAGCATCTTTTTCATTTTTCCATTGAGGGATGAGAGTGTGCGACCAGTCCATTTGAATTTCACCTCCCACTTCTCTACAAAAATTTCTACTCAGTAACATACCATATGATGGAGGAATATCAGCTACTAAAATAGTAGATTTAACCCTTTTCTCTAGAAAAGCAGTGAAAGCTACTTGTGCATCTTTGATTCTTCCAACCAATGGGACTTCCCTACTCTCCATGGAATAGCAGGAACCAAAATTACGTGTTAGAGTTAGGCCTAAGGCATGAGCTAATTTTATAGGCATCACATTGTTTGATGCTCCTGAGTCAATAACACAATTATTGAGTTTGTGGCCAACTATGAGAAGCGTGATATAGAATGGTTCAATTTTCTCATTAGATGAAGAGACTGTAACCACAAGACTTTGTTGAGATGAGGGAGAGGAGTGGGTAATAGACCTTTAGAAGTATTGGGTGAAGTTTTGGATTTGGAATTGATGAATTTCACTACTTTGGCAAAAGCATTTGGGTGAGTTTGGAAAAATCTACCTCATGAGATTTGAATTTTCGTCTTCTTAATGTGGTCGATGATATCAAAAGATCTAGAGGTGGATGGAGCATCATTACTAGGAATGGGGAAACTTTGGACTTATCTGATTTAGGAGTTGTAGGGAAAGAATTTTTAGAAGTGAAGGTAGAAGGAACATTACTCACCTTTTGTGTGGAGGAAGTGGGAATAGGGGCTCCTCTCTTTGCAACCACCGGAATAGTTACAAGAACTTCCTTATATTTTTAGAGAGTTGTACCACTTTTTCCTTCTTGTTCATTTTCTCCCAAGTCATAACAACATATGACTCACTATTCATATCAGCCACTACTTCATTATATTCATCCTCATCATCCACACCTTCAACGGTGAGAAAATTGACTTGAGAGTCACCAAGCTCTTCTTGTTCCTCATCAACCTCTTCTTTAGGTTCCTCATAATCTTCATTCTCCTCCTCATCATCAGGTTCTTGAACCTCACAAGTTACATTAACCGGAACCTTGATGGGTGGACCTTTGATGGCCAACTTAGGCTGAGAAGAAGGAAAATGATTCCTAGGCTGAAAATTCTTCCTTGGAATATCTTGGTAAGGATCATGTTGAGCCAATTATTTCTTGATAGCAATAATTTTATTTGCCAATTTATCTACTAGTTGATCATAATTGACTCCTAAAGAAGAAGATGCTTTAGGCTTGGAGGGCTATTTTTTTAATTTACCAAACATGATTAGATCATCCTCAACACTGATATCCAATCATTGATCATCATCCAGAGTTGGAAGATTAGCCCTCCTTAGTGCATAACTTACTTCAGGAAACTGAGCATTGAGGAAAAAACACTTTTGTATTTGATCTACAGGACGAGTGGCTTGTGGAATTTTGTGAATCAACTTGTTGAATTTAGCCACAAAATCCCTCATGGGCTCATATGGCTCCTTCTTAATATGAGAAATTTGGGCCAAGAGGGCATGCACATCTTTAGCAGGTTTAAAATATTCAACTAGTAATTGAACCAACTAGAAGGTGATAAAACTAGTCAGCGGCATTATCCTGCAATGTTTCTATAAAGATCCTAATAGACACATCCTCATGTTCAACCCCAAGGATCCCACATGCTACAATGAAAGCTGCAATATGTTCATCTTGAGTACTTTTCCATCACCTCAAAATTTAGGAAAACTTTTCCTATTACCTCTGGGTAATTCGTGTAATGGTTGAGGAAGAGCAAGAGGTCCAACATGTTGTCCCCATGGAAATGGTGCTGCCATCCTTGGAAATATTGATTGAAGGGGAACTATAACTCCTATAAGTACTAGAGCATGAAGGTTAGGGCTGGTTTGATCTTTGGGCTTAGAGACTCTATCTTTAGTAGGAGGTGTGCTTGCAGACCGAGTTCTTCTATTCTTTCTTTCCAAAGAAAGAGAGAAACCCTAGCATTCTAGTTTTTCAAAATGTAGATCTTCAACACCAAGGATTTATGACCACGTGTATATATTTGACCAGCCAATTTGTAAAGTCAGTCTTGAAGTTATTATGAAAGGGATGCGTTGAAAGGAGAGCCATGGAGAAAGGATAGTCATTTGTCGACTTTTGATGAGAGTTCATCGCATAGAGAAAGGAGAGATATCAACAGAATCTTAACCCACATGGTGAACAACCCCTAGTGTTTGGTTTTCCAAATCAAGGCGAAGTATATTGTTAACCTAGTTGGCATCGATGCGAGTAACCAATTTGCACCTAGGAGATATTATTTCTCATTTAGAACATCCATGGCTACGATCCATTCCTATATTTGGAGGAATATTTGGACAAGGTTTAAGTATGCAAGGTTCGGGTATCATGTCTGAGAGTGCCACGGGACAAACACATGGTAGTGGGACAATATCAAAAACCATCAATTCACATTTTAATGGGACATTGGGGACACTAGGAATATCCACTTTAGGCCCTTTTACGATTATAGGAGGTGGTTTTGGTAGGTCGAGGACTTGGTGGATCCAGTCGGTCGATGGTGGAGGAAACACCTAAGGAAACCAAGGCCCTAGATCAGAAGGAGAAGGGCCTCAACCACCTCCACACATATTATTTGAGATGTCTTTACACTTACTAGACTATAAGGGTATTTAAGATGTTACAGAGCATGTGCAAAAGTGTGAGTTACTATGGCGTGTGAAATGGATCACTACCCCAAGCGAAAGGCAAGTCGGTTTGAAACAACATTACAAGGGTGCGTGCATAGCTGGTATAGGAAGTATGAACCCCATCAAACAGTGGTAGAATACACTATATTGAAGAATGCCTTCCTAGAAAAGATCTGTATCCCTAATTTTGAACGAGAATAACATCAACTCTCTAAAAGAGATCCAGGGGGAATGGAAGAGGCATGCGGGTGTATGACACACATTTCAAGACTCTTTTTCAAAACTATCCTATGATATTCATCCTTCTCAACATGATCAATGGTTTTTGGAGGATTGATATCATTATTTAGAAAGAACTCTGTCACACAAAACTTTCATAGACCAGCACAAGGCATTAGAAGTTGGCGTGCACGCCGAGGACATTGGGAGTGTTGATCTTTGGTGTTAGTCCTTTTCTAGAGGCTCAAATTGTTTTAATGGCCAAAGCGATTAGAGAATTTATCTATAAAATCAGTGCATGAGGTTTGTAGTGGGCTCTGGTTTATAGGACCGTGAAGTATAAGGGCATGCAAAGGATAATTTTCCTCAAAATTTTGTACACATCATGGCGGTATACTATGAGATCTACCATGGGGATCATGATGCAAGTAGATGTCCTCTACTACAACACGTAATCTGTAAGAATGTTTCTTTTATTGCAATATTTATACCTCTACAACCCATGATACCAAGGATTGTAGACTAATTGATTAGATCCATGATGTTATTAATATTTGTGTGCTCCATACTAGCCTTGAAAGAAGTTCCAAAGATGATGATCATCGTTAGGAAGGGTGTCTGAGATGGATGAGCATCTAGAAGAGGTTTTCATAGAGGATTTTTGGTCACAATAACCATGGTGGAGGATGAAGTGAATTCCCACGAGGAACCTATTATAACTGTGCATCTACATATTATTACAAACATGAGCGTTTTGATCTGTTATAATTCTCATGGGTTGGATAGAAACATAAGTACAAATATTTTTCAAAGTTCTATGGTCATATGAACCAGCAACACCGAGAAGGGAAAAGGTGTTGGGATGGTAAGCATCAAGAATGCCGATTCACAATGGATGCCAAGAGTAGTGCGTGAGTCAGGGCTAGAACTGTATTGGTGACAATGCGAGCAAAGGAAACACATGCCGGGAGATGCCAAGACAAAGGACACTAGTTTTAAGAAAGGAAGTGGTACCTAGAAATTATCAGACCCTTTTCATCGAAGGAGGTGTACCAAGAAACTATGGACGTGATTTGGAGTTTACAAGGGAGATCTAATGTCTAAAGGAGAAATCAAAGTATTTAGAGAAAAGAAAGAATTTTAAGGCTCCAAAGGATGACCTAGATGAGTTCAAGGAAGTATGTAGGATGTTAAGGCAAGAGAATATTATTCCCTTGCTAGGAGAATGGCTAAGGGAGAAGGTATCATGTGCTAGAACAAAGCATGAAAGGAATGTTTTGCATGCAAACCTTGCTCCTCACATATTTAACTATGATAAAGAGATTACTTTGAACGTTGCTATTGATGGATGGCTTCTAAGTAATACCCTCATCAACATAGGATTAAAGGTCAATGTTCTTACCTTAGTAACCTAGAATTAAATGGGAAGAAGCGCATTAAATCCATCTTTGAATGTGTTATATATGGAGAAAAATACTAAGGAAATTCCCATTGGGGTACTAAAGGATGTGTTTATCACCATTCAAAGGGCCAAGTTCATTGGAGACTTTGAAGTCTTGGCGCTCGCCAAGGAAGACAACTTTCCAACATTACTCGGGTGCTCACAATGTTACAAGAACAATGTCAACCTAAGGTTTTACAAAGGGTATATCATCTTTGAGAACAAGGAGGAAAGGGTGATCATTCCTTTAACATATGAGAATTGAGCACCCTATACTGAGTCCTTAGGAGAATAATTCCTTGATAAAATCTATGTGTGCTCCATCAAAGATCCAGAGAAAATTCATCCCATGGAGGGAGTTATGCAGTTTGAAGATGTTCATTCCTTGAGTGATACCACTAGCATAGCATGCGACAATTGGGCACATGGGACTTATGAGTTGATTGGGTGATAGTTGAGAGGATATGTAACAAAGGTTAAAAAGGTGCTCTCAGTCAAGCACCTAGGAGGGAATAAGTTTCCAAATTACTTTGGAGGATCATACCCTAAAATGTTCTTATGATAAATGGAGGCTTAGTGGGAAAATGAGGACAAAATAAGGGAATGATCAATTATAACCGGCTTGGAACTGCAACACGTTTGTAGGCTACCCATTAGGAGAGCCTCCTAGAATGGCGCAAGGTAAGGATCACATTTTCTATAAGGTTCTCTAGGAGAAATGTGCCCACATTCATACAAGACTACCATGGTAAAGAGGCGCCTCATTTCATATCCAAGTGTGTGAGAAGGCCTGGATGGGAAGCATAGAAGTGTTACCACCTTTGTTATGGGTGCATAATTTGTATTCCACCTTACAAGGTTGTGCGTGCACATGGTATATTCATTCGGAGATGCATCATCAAACAAGTAATTGGAAAGAGTTGGTGGCTGATCTCATTCAAGATTTTGAGTATAAGAGTACAAAGCCATTAGTGGATAAGGCCTTGTGTTTGTTTTTAAAATAGTAATTTTTATTAATCAATGATCGGGGAAAACAAGTCCCTCCTCTTTATGGGAGAGGTTCCCTTATTGAAATAAATAAAGCTTATATACAAATATATAACTTTTATATTGATGAGGACTTCTGATACTTTGAAATGTTTCATACTAACATAGATTATCAATACTTAAGAGTGGAAGAACAAAGAAACTGAAAGGGAAGAACACAACAATACTTTCAGGTAATATAGATAGTAGAATATAACCTTATATGTACTTAGCAAAAGAACATAGAATAGAATCATTCACATTGGCAACATCGATATTATTCCATAGACACAAAGTTCTAGAAATCATATCACAAGAACACAAAGTTTCTTAACATGAAAGATTGATGATTCATAAATTTCAAACAAGAACAGAAAGGATAGTAGATGAGAATGAGAGATAAGGGAAAATATTCTGTATTGATTTACTTTCAATTCTAATACATTTCAAAAGTACCAGGGTCCATCCCTTAACAATGGCATGAAGATCCCATTAAATAGATTACAAAGACTAGTTACATTCAGTTCTAACTTCTTTTAATCTAAATATTAAAGACTACTTAACAAATACATTAATAGAATGTCTTTAATCAAGTATTACATCATGGGTTTTAAAACCCTAAATAAAATAAGTGACTTAGGACTTGGGAGAGAAACATCCGAAGGAGGTTTAGAAGGACCAACTGTCTTAAGAATCGATGTCTAAATCTTTTCAATGCTTCAGCTATCTCCATGCACTTTGGGATGGTGGTGTTAGAAGTGGCATGAGTCCACATACCAAGACACTTCTCCATATCCTTCTCAAACTCTATGTTTTCTAGAAACTCTTTGTTTGCCTCGGTGATAGCTGATTGGAGAGAGCAGACATCTTTCATCTTCTCTTTAGACATTGACTCTTCCTTGAAAATATCCTCTTTGATGAAGGTGTTGAATTGGGCCTTGATCTCCTATATAGAAAACTGATTACTTGAGGCTTCATTCTAGATTTGACAATGAATATCTTGGAAGGAAGACAGAACACAAGTCTTGAAATCTTCTCCTTTCTACCACATATTTTTCAGTTCTCCCACTACTTCCTCTAAAACCTTGATCTTCCAATCAATATTGAAAGTCCATAATTTTGATATATTGTTCTCGGATTCCTCAAATACTTTCACACCATAACTTCAACTCTTTCTCTAAGCCATTGAGTGTTGTGATGAATTTCAACTGCAATTTGGATACCTTTTCAAATGACTTGAAGGCCTCTTCAATGAAGTTCAATCCAGCCATTATCATATCATCAACAGTGATTCGATGGCCTTTCCATAAGTGGCATGTTTATGAATATCCTTGATGGTCTAAATTTCATCCTTGTTGAGAACTATGGGAGGGGGAAGAGTGGTTAATGGAGTTGGATCCAACACCTTATCTTTTGCCAACAAGGATTTTATAAAATCTGAGAGAACCTAATTATGTTCTTCCAATTTCTCCATAGTTTGTTTACCCTTCTCAACTCATTCAATAACTTGAGTGACAGTTTCCCTGAGGTTATGAACCTCACTTTCAGGTGTTGATTCTCCAAGTGGAATCCTTGTGAGTTCTAAGTTAGAAACTAAAAGGTATTTCTCTTCTTTATCCACCTTAGGATTTGTAATCTCCATGAATTATTGACCCTTAGAATCGACACCAACCTTGAGGTAATATTTTCTTTCTTTGTTGGAGGAGGGGAGTAGTACCGAGCAAGGCTACCACAACATCAAACTTGGGAACCAAAATTTGAGAGGTGGAATTCCTTTTCCTACTATCAATGAAAGGCTGGACCCAAGAAAAGGAGGAGGAAGAGGTAGAAGGAGCAATGGGTCCAAGTGAAAGTGTACTCATTACACTCAACGTTTGCACCACAAATGTTTCTAATGGAGAGGTTGGCATATCCTCAAGAATATCCTTGGAAGAAGAGTCCACCAAACCCAGAGATTCAAACATTTGGCCCTTATTTTCCATCTCACGGTGTTGATAGGGGTTTCTTCTTCTTCATTTATTTCTTCACTATTATCCTCACTCAAAACAATGAAATCCCTTAACTCTACAAGAACCTATGACTTCTCTAAAGAAAATTCCTCCTTTTCTTCTATAATCTACTCTTTCTTGACAACCTTGCCTTTCTTCATGTATACCTTTGTCGAAGAGGAAGGAGTGGATTTCTCAGGCATCTCAACATCAAGTGTAGGTTCTTATTTCCTAGGAGAGGAAGTTTCTTGTGAAGAAGACCTAGCTTTGGTCATCTTTAAGTTTCCACCTCTTATCAAACCAGAGCTTGGTTCTCATAAAAACTAGGTTGATCACTTCTTTCAAATCATCCTACTCTTTTACAAACCAATCAATGGTTTCAAGAGGAGAGTGTTTGATGGACCTCTCATATTCAATAGATTGCAGGTATTCATCATCATCTTGGAGCTTCTTAGGTACTTTGTAGATATTGAAATCTATAATTTGTTGAAGAGAAAATCTACCAAAGTACCTTCTCCTAGCCTCAAAGTCATCTACGTAATCGACCCAATAATCTTCAGTATCAACAAAGTGGATGAAACCTAATATGAGATTCTTAGCAATATATCCCTTGATATCAAAGCAAGTTTGAGACTTGAAATGATGAAGAGTAAGAGGAGAAATGGTTCTATCAATGTTTTGAGCATCGAAGGTTTTCGTACATATATAATTTGCCAAGCTAATAGGGAAATGGATGCCAACAATCTTTTTATATTTGCAAGTCTGATGAAGTTTGTCCAACTACTTGCAAATTTCAACCATGGCCATTTTGTCATTGTAAAACATAGGAAGCTTTAGAGGGGAACCATCAAAACTAACTAGCTTGAGATATGAAAAAATTATGAATTGAGTGAAGAAACTCCCATATTCAGAGATCAAGGTCTTTGCTTCCTCGGAAAATATCCGAGTAGTATTTCCTTCCAAAATCCTCACAATATACATGGTGAAGGCATCATTGACTCTCCTGAAGTGATGATTGTTGACTTTGAGAGTGAATTGAGGACAATACTCATATATAGGAGCATCCTTCTTATCCTCAATGAAAGAGAAGCCAAGCCATTCCCTAGATGTTGCAATAGTGTACATGAGATAAGAAGACATGTAGAATGTCTTTGTTCTTTGAACATTAACCATCGATTTATTAGATTTTCACAAATTATCTCATCCCAATTCAAATGTTGCTTCCCTTCACAAATGACATTGATATAGGGACACATTCAAACATGAAACTCATTTGTGGATGGCATTCCAATTATTCTAGCAAGAATAAATTTATTCCTTAAAATCCACCCTAAATAACTATTTAGAAATTTTGGATGCTCCTTTCTTAGGGTTCTTCGACCAAGATTTAGCTACCCCTACTGATTTTGTATTTTTTGTCATGATAAAACAATGTTTTGCTTGAGAAAGAGTGAGTTATTTGGCCTCTTCCACCATTGGGATGCACAGGGAAACATAGATAGCTTCAGAATCTAGTCACACAACTACTTCACCATGTACATCAACAATTTCTTTGGATTCCAGATTGAAACAAGCCCCGCAAGTGAGCACGGTATCAACACACTAAACAAAGATAGGAAAACCTCCTAAAAATGCAATCCCACTATCTTTGATCAATTAAGGGATGGGAGTAGGGCTATCACATCCAAGTCTGCTCCAAAATCATCAAGGTCTAGATGTTGAGATTCATTATCACCGATGTCAAGCACAAAGGTTTCCAATGAGGAGAGGTGTTCGTTCCCTTTGTACTGCATCTTCATCATGACAGAGGTAGAGAGAAGAAAACCTTTGATGGAGTATTACCATGGTCTTAAATAATCCCTATAAGAGAAAATACAAAAAGTACGAAGTGGGAAATGGCTTGCTTTACACGAAAGTGAGTGAGGGGGAAATGAGCAAGAAAGTGTGAGAAAGAAAGAATAGTTATACTCCTTTAAATAGCCATGAATTTGAATGAAGGAGAGAGAAAATAATGAATGCACAATAAATAACCCTGCGCCAACTCAAAAAGGTGATATGTGGGAAATTTGGAAAAACTTGGCCCAGACGGTCCATGGGACACAGGGACATGAGGGACACATGGAGCCGATATACCCGATCCAAGAAGAATGTGAAAAAGTGGGTTTGGAGAGCACAAACGGTCCATGGGACATGTGTGACGAGCAAAGTGCCGATTTATGTGATATACAAGGCGGTGCGGGAAATTGATGAATTGGTGAATAGAGGGCCCAACAGTACTTGGGATATGTGGGATGTGTGGAGCCAATTTAGCTGATGAGTAAGTGGTGTGGGTAAAGTGGTGAATCGGTGATAGAGGGCCCAACAAGTACTTGGGACATGCGGGAAAAAATGTCGATTTATCCGATTTGAGATGAGTGTAGGTAAATCAATGAATCGGTGAACAAGAGGCCCATCGTATTTGGGACATGTGGGACAAAAATATCTGATTTAACCACAAAACACTAAAAATGACCCCAAAGAGTGAAATTTTCTAACTTCTTGAATTTCTCCCTTTACCAGAACACTTCCAAAGGACACTGACTCAAAATTTTTGAAATTTTCCTTTGAAAAAGGAGGGAATTTTGAGGGTGATAACACATTGCAAGTAGTCAAGTGCCTTACGATGGGAGATAGTGGTATGGTAGAGGATAGGCTCTTTGGAGTTCTTTGGAGTTAGCCTTATTTGGAGACACACCTCAATGAAGAAGAATCATAGGAAGTATAGCTTGAGTGTGCACGCATGGAAAAATAAAAAAGAAAAATGGTCTATGTAGTAGATGATGAAGAGATGGAAACTTTGGATGTTAGCCATTCTAAAGGTACATGCAAATTCATAGACAATGTTGATGAGTGAGCATGTGCCTACCATGAACCCTTGAAAATAAATAAAGTTAACATTGGGATGGAGATAAAACCTAAGGAAGCTATCATCGGTGACTATTGGTTGGAGAAATAAGTTTCAAAGGTCAATAATCTATTTCATGAGTTCAAGGATTTATTCCCTCATGGGTATCATGAAATTAAAGGCATCCACCATTCCTTAGGGGAGATGAAGACCAGAGAAAGACAAATTTTTCCACTGAATGGGGATTTTTTTCCTACATGGTGATTCCTTTTAGATTGATGATTACGCTGTTATTTTTCGCACATCATGGTACAAGCAATTGAGGACTTCATCCATAATTTTATTCAATTTTACGTGGCTGACTTCATCCTTGTTGGGATAAGCCGTTTCATGTGCATGTTGATGCCTCATGGAAAGCTATGGGAGTAGTACTAACACAACCAGTGAGGGAATTATTGATCATCCCTTGTGTTTTGCAAGTAGAAAGTTCGCACTAACGAGAATAGAATTACACAACTATTGAGTGTGAAGCATTTTCCATGATCTATGTATTGCACAAGTTTAGGAAGTATCTGTTGGAAAAACCATTTATATTCTACATGGACCACATGGCATTGAAGTACTTAGTCAACAAGCTCATTCTGCAAGGGTGCATATGTCATTGGGTCCTATTATTCCAAGAGTTTGAGTTCATAGTGGTTGTAAAACCAGGAAAAAGTAATTCAGGACCTGACCACTTATCAAGGATTAACTCAAGGGAGGATGCACAAAGAATTGAGGATACCATGTCAGACGCACAACTATTTAGGTTATGGCACATGCCATCAGAATTGGAAGATATCACAATGTTCTTAAAAATAGGTGTTACAGGAAGGGATGAAGGCTCTGGAGAGAAAGTAGTTAGCAATACGTGTCGTACCCTACATGTTGATTAGTGGAGACCTATATAAGTTAGGTCGTGATGAGGTTCTGCACCAATGTGTATTGGAACATGAGTGTGTGGAAATTATGGAGGAAGTTCACTGGGATTACAGGAGGACACTATGTAAGAAATGCTACCGTACAAAAGATTTTATTAGCAGGGATTTGGTGGGAAACCATATACAAGGATTGTATTGAGTTTTACAAGGCCTATGACCATTTCCAGTGCCTTGGAAAACTTGGAAAGAGAGATGAAATTCCCTTGTGACCAATAGCCATCTTGAACCATTTGAAAAATGGGCAATCAAATTTGTAGGGCCAATTTCACCAGCCACACGAAGGATTGGTTCGTGGTATATCATTACTTGCATTGATTACTTGACACAGTGGGTAGAGGCAACACCTACAAAGGATTGCACCACAATGACAACTACTATATTTTTATGGGAGAACATAATCAAGCATGTATGGTTGTCCTTTAATTTTAACAAGTGATAGAGGTACACACTTTCTCAACGAAAGCAGCCTAGGATTACATTAGCGAGAATTTATGGTGGCCCATCACAAGACTACCACTATCACCATCAAGAAAATGGAATTACTAAGGCATTTAACAAAATAATAAGTCACACGTTGACTAAGATCTTTAACATTGGAAGAAAATATTGGAATGACAAAGTATCAATCGTTCTATGGGCATATAGGAAAATTTATAAGAGGTTGAACAAGGCCACACTATTTCAATTAGTGTTTGACACAGAGGTTGTTTTTCCATTTAAATGCATGTTACCATAGTTGTGTATAGTGTTCACAAGAGGGTTAGCTGATGAGAAAGCACTAGAAGAAATGATTGATAAGTTTATGCAGATAGACAAAATATGATCACTTGCTAGATGGAGTTAGAAGAAATAAAAAACAAGACAAAAAGCATGGCATGATCATCATATCAAGAACAAGAAGTTTGAGATTGATTAGATGGTTATTTTTATTATTACAAGTAAGCTGTGCCACCCTGGGAAGTTGATATTTCATTAGTTAAGACCCTACATCATCTTGTACATTCATGATTCAGTTTTCCAATTACAAGCACTAGATGGAATGAGATTACCAAGTCATTTCAATGGAATTAGGCTGAAGCCCTACTATAAATAAGTCTTCTTGGTGTTTGTAATAAGGCAGTGTTGCCAATTAGTTTAGAATTTCCCTTTTGCTTTTCTTTTCTTGTGTTTCCCTTTCTCGTTGCTTGTTCCTTTCTTTTTGTTTCATTTTGTGCCTTGTGCATTGGTAACCACATTATTTTCCCAAGGTTGTGTATACCCAAAGGATTTGGACATCTATTTTCTTGTGAGGTGGAAAATGCAAAGCATAGGCCAATAATACAAGTTAAGTGGCTCGGTAGAAGGAAGTGTGTAAGGTTCAATAAGCACATAGGGAAATAGTGGATGATAAACTATTATATCAAGGAGGATGTAATAGAGACCATGTACGAGAAAATAAAGAGCACAGAAAAACATGATGTAGGTGAGGGAAATTTGTTTGTATATGATAGAGGAATTTCCTTCGATGTTGTAGAAGTGTGCATAAGAGTCTTCGGTCAAATTGAATTTTTGCACACCAAAACGTTTTAAGGGATTTTTTACATAGGATTAAGCACGTGGGTAAGGGTGCTTAAAGTCGACTTCGTGGAAAAATTTGCATTTAATGTTAAAGTATGTTGGTAGGTGGCATATAATTTATTACTGGAGGGAAGAAAAACTATAAATACAAGGTTGGGAAATTCATTATTCTATCTTGTTATTACGAAGTTGAAGCACTCTTGCAAACTAGGGCATCTAGAGAGAGATTTGTGCAAAGGAAGAAGAATCTAAGAAATCTAAGAGTGTGACTAGAGTGGATCTGCAAACCAGGAGGAAGGAGTACATGGGTGTGAGAGAAGGTTGTTTGTGGTGTGCCATCTTATGGAAGGTTTTCCTAGTTAGGGTTTGGCAGCTAGGGCACAGAGATAGAAGGATTTACTTTTGGATTTGATCTTTGAAGTTGAGTTTGGAGTGTAGCAGAGTAGCAAAGAAGAGTAAGAAGTTCATTATTTATCCCAACAAAAAGAATGTCACCCAAGAAAGCAACTATTTCACCAAAGAAGCAGAAGAAAAGGAAAAGGAAAGAAAATTCTTTCCATTGCGAGATCTAAAGAAGAATGGTATGCAGAAATACAATACCCAAATGGAGTATTACTAGGAAAGGAATGGGTATCGCATCTAAGAAAAATGAATTTGAGTGATTATAACCATTGCACAAGCACAACTAAGAAGGATATGGTGCTAGAGTTGGTCCGACCAGCTAATAAAAGGACACCAGATGGGATACCCATATACAATGACGAAGTGAAGGTTAAATTGGAGAAGGCAGGATTATTACAACTGTATGAGTTTCCTTACTTTGGAAAACTTGAGCACCTTTGTCAATGGTTGATGTCATGAGTACATGAGGATCAGTTTTATTTTTCAGGGTGCAAGATGTGCATAACACCATAGCTGATTTCCAAGATCACATGCCATTTTTGTGAAGGATAAAGTATAGATGATGACCTGAGTGACAAGGAGGCTATCAAGGAGACGTAGTAGCATATGACTATAAGAAGGGTTCATGATAATTTGACATCACTAAGATTCTAGACCCTATTATGAGGATGGTTGTGTGCTTGGTGACCAAGCTCAATGATCAAGAATGATGGACGCAAGTGAACAAGGCATGGCTAAATGTATGCTAGAGGATATCAAAGGGAACCATCTATAACTTTTCCGCTTTCATCATGGATGAGATCATAAGTAGCACGTAGGAGGGAGAAAAGATATTATTCGGTAACATCCTCCTCACCATTGTATTTTTAGAAATTGGAGTGCTAGATGGGCTAGAAAAGTTTTTTTGGGAGTATCTAGAAGAGGATCTCTCATCATGCAAAGAGATTTGAAAAATACACTTGTGAAACCATGACGGATGCTCACAAGGCGTGCCTGGAGAAGTGGTATAAATGAATGCATGACACATTTAGGGTAGAGTGGAGGATCCTAGAGTATTTTCCCACACTCATAGACTAAGAGGAAGAATTTTAGTATACCAACATTTCTGCATTGGCAGATTTACTTTGACAAATAGGACTAAGGGTCAATGGTGCAAGTTTTCCTTCTTCTTTACCATGCAATACTTCAAGGAGGGGGTGAACAAGTTCAAGGAAGCCAAAAGACTAAGGTTCAATCTTATTAAGGTGGACCAAGACCACCACAAGCTATGCAAAAATATCGTGTATCCTAAGAAGTGCGCAAACATGGAGAAGTATGTCTCAGAAGAAGTTCAAATTATGAAACCAATAAGGATGCCAATTCTTTGGAAGGGCTAAAATAAGGATATACCTTTGAATAAGGCTAAAGTTTGAAAAAGAATCCTATTTGGAGAATGATGTCTCCATCCCAAAATACCCCACAGGAAGAAATAAAGCCACACCCAAGAAGAGATAAAGAGAAGAGAGGCGGAGAAGAAAACCACCAATCGTGCACAACAACACAATTGGTGGTCACGCCTAAAGCAATCGCGAAGCCTAGTAGTTACATGTGGAGAAATAAGTATCCTATCAAAGAAAATACCCTAGAAGAAGAGGCATTGGAGCATGAAGAGTTCCTTACCCATGAGGAATATGTTATCCAAAATAAGCCCATGCTTGTTTTGGTTAACTTGCCTTCATTCTTCCTTCCTTTTGTTGCGGAGTAGATTTTTGCAACTTTAAAGCACTCAAAATTTCCTAGAGATGGCTTCATCAGATAGGATTTTTCTTCCCCTTTCTAGAAAGGTAAAGAAGTCCTCCTAACTCCTTGTATTTTTTGAGTTATGGCTCGGTAGAGTTTAAAGGGGAAATTTTCCTAGGCTAGGCCTATAGCCAATTAGAAAGAACCACGTGTCAAGGTGGAGTGGAGGCGCGGAGAGAAATTCGGCACTTATCCCTTTTGGCTAAAAGGTAAAAAGTCACAAACCAGCCTGCGGGCCTGTGGAGGAGGATGGAGAAAATTGGTTAAGGCCCCCGCATCGAATCAGAAGGTGCCACGTGTCCATGTTGTCAGCAAGATTCAAGGGAAGGGAAGGATTTTTCAGTTTTTGCCAAAACCACAAAAGTGAAAAAATAAAAACTTGAACCACATCCCCATAGACTAATTTCATGGCACCATGTGGCCACATCAGTGGTGGAGGTTGGGTCGATGGATTATTTTTGAAAAGTTTTCCCCTGTGGGTAAAAGAAGCAAAATGTTGTTTTGAGTCCACAGCCAAACTAGAGGGTGCCATGTGTCGGGGAGTGGGGCACAGAGATTTTTTTGAAATTTTCCCAATTTGAAAAAAGAGGAAAAGTTCAAATTTTTGGCCCACGAACCCAAATTTTGCCCTATTTTTTCCTTTTTGCCCAAATCTTCATAGGGCCATATCTTTCGATCCAGAGCTTAGATTTTCATGATTTTGGTGTCATTGGAAAGCTGTTGAAATTCTCCACATAATGGACACCTCAATTTTAAATTTTTATGGATATTTGTGGGAGAAATTTGAAGAAATGTCTCTAGCACAGGAAAAAATGTAGAACCGACCCCCAACCACCAAAATTGATGAAGTATGGCATCCGTTTCTTCTCCAAAGCATGGTTGAATGCATTAAAAAATGGATTTGTGAGGGTGCCCTTACTATTTTAATGAATCTTATTGGTGGTTGGAGATCTCAAATCAATTTTCCCATGTTTTCACCTTTCTTTGTTCTACTTCATCGTTAAAAGCCAATTTTGGCTCATTTTGTAAATGTTGGACATTTTTGTTCTTGCAGACTCCCCTCTTCCCCTTGGCATGTGAATTCGTGGAGTTTTAGGCCTCCCATTGGAACTGCAATACATTTTTTTCCTCCTTTCCATTGTAATGCATCGTATCAAAAACTGGGAATGATAAAGCATGCTCTGTGAATGAATTTTCAATCCTTTCTTGCGTTTATTGTTTCCTTCTGATCCTTCATTACATTTTGGTAATTTGTGCATGTTCTAGTGTTGCATTCTTATGATCTGTGTCTATTTGCAAAAATAGAGGTCCATCACTCCTTTGGTGTATCACCATTTTTACTTAGTTTTGTTTCCTTTTACATCTTTTAACTCTGTCTCCTTGGAATCTAGAGTAGGATTTAGCATTGAACCTCTGCAAAATTCATGCATACACCTAAATAGAGGGGTAAGAACCAAATTTCTCTAGAGATTTTTCTCACCTTACAAGGTCCCACACCTTGGAGAAAACTCAATGTTGTGCAATCACACTAAATGACCCAATTCTAGACTGCAGATCTAAAGGTCATTTAGGGGGTGTTGTAGATTTGCACTAACAATTTTAGCACACCCAAAGTGGGACCTTAGCGGTCTTCATCTTCATTAAAACAAAGTTTATGTGTAATTTTTGTTAGTTTCTTGCTTGAAATAGCCCTTACTTGCACATCTAGTGACTCCAAAAGGATAAAATCAACCAGTTTGCATAATCTAAGCTTGAAGATTCATGAGAAGGATCCAAACAAGGTTAAGGACTAGAGAAGAGGGATTGTTTAACTATCTGCAATTATCCCTAAAAAGAGGAAGAAGGATTTAAAGGTCTTCATCTCCACCAAATATAAATCTATCAACTCCTCCACTGGTAGACCTTATAACCAATCAATAAGGGTTCTCAGGCCAATCAGAATGGCACAACCCAATCCTTATGTCAACTTTACTAAAGAACAGACTAACTTTCTCTCAATGCACAAAACCTAGTTCCAATTACAACATTGAAGAACATCCCATACTTTATTGGATAAAATCAGACCACCCTGGTGATCATGTCAAAGACATTGCTAATGTTTGTGCAATCCATGAGATTGTTGAGATGGAAATTGCTATCAAATTGTTGGCATCTTCATTCAAAGGGAAAGCCTTGCAATGGTTCAAGAGCCTTGAGGTAGGCTCTATCCAAAATTGGAACTAGTTGTGCACAACCCTCCATAACCAATTTGGAGAGAAAGGGGACAACTTGTCTCTATTGGAGCAACTGAAAACTATCAAGAGAGCTCCCAATGAGTAGCTAACAAACTTCAATTTCAGATTTCAAAGAACATGGAATAGAATCCCATTGGCAGTGAGGCCAATAGCTCAAGGTGATTTCTTATACTTTCTCAAGGCTTTAAATTCTAACATTTCTATGTTGATCCAATCCATGGGAGGTGCAACTCTACCTGCAGCTTACAACATCGCCATTAGGGCTGAGAATTGTTTGATCCAAGCTGGTAAACTTGCACCTAGGCCTCCTATGCCCTTATATCCAAAGTTGGGAATCCCAAGTACTAGTCAAGCACCTACTTTAGCTCCTATTCCCACTCCTAGAAACTAGATTTCAAATGAAACCTCTACTTCATCCTCTAGTGCCTCAAATGAGCTTCAAGAAATTATGAAACAATTACAAAATTTGGGCAATGAGATGGTTACGCTTAAGAGGCAACAAGCTCAAAGTTTTAGACCTTCTTATCAGCCTCAAACTCAGCCTAATAGACAACCATATCAGCCTAATAGGCCACCCAACCCAGCTACAAATCAAAATCAAGTAAGGCCTCCTGCCAATAGACCATTTCAGCCTTATAACCCCAATGTTGCATCTACCTCTAAAGCCTTAGTGCCAGTGCAAAATAATATAGCTCAAGAGTATGATTGGTGTTTCCCATGCAATGAACCTCACAACCAATCTATGTGCTTCAATGGTGCTTTGAACCAAGCTTTGATGGTGACAACAACTGGTGTAGAGAGTGAAGTGAGTCAAGAAACAAACCAACAACAAGGGACATCTCAACAAGATACAACTCCAAATGAGACTACACTTGTGAATTGGCAGGCTGAAGATTTTTGTGGTATGAATCAAACACCTTCTCAGAGTGTAGTAGCTAACACATGGTCAAATAAGAGGAATATTAGTGAAGGGAAGTCATTATATCCAAGTGATTCATAACCTTCCATCACTCCACAAGGTGTTGGCAAGAAAAATGTAGTTCCAAATGTGTAAGGACAGCCCAAGCCACCTTCTAGACCAACTCAAATGCTAGCTATTGTAGCCCATGTACAAGAAAATAATGTGCAAACTAAAGGGAAGAAAAGAGATGTTTCATCCCCATTTAACATCATTGAAAAAATGAAGAAGACCAATGTGAGCATATCCATGTGGGAATCACTATCCATCCTAGGACAAATGGATCTATTACAAACTTCCATGAATAATTGGTTAACCATAAATTAGCTAGCTCATATGCAAGAGAAGGTAACCAAAATGCTACTCATCCGAAGGGAATCATGGAGGATAGCGAGATAAATTTTTAATCCCCTCCATTCTGTCTCATTGATCATTGGGGATAAACTAGTACATAATTATATGATTGATTATGGGGCAAGTAGTTCTATGATGCCCAAGAAAATAGCTGATTAGCTGGGGCTTCAATATGAATTCATGTCCAAGGGGTTGGTGTAATTAGATGGGACAGCAAAGAGTAGCTTGATTGGGGTAATTAAATATTTGAGCCTTACTTTGCATGCATGCCCTAATGTCACTGTTTTACAAGATGTGTCGGTGATAGATTTACCACCACTCTTTGCCATATATTTGTCAAGAGATTTCATAGCTAGAATTGGAGGCTACCTATCTGTTGATTGGTCACACATGCTATTTAGGACAAGGTATGGAGCCAAGGCCACAATCAGGTCGAACCTATTGCAAACTTTCACATTGAGCCTCATACTCCAAGCCCAATCAATGCTAATTGTTCAGCATTTGATCAAGAGGATTATCCAAGCACACATGAAGCTGACACAAAATTAAGAAGCATTCCAGATTTGACTCTTGATGAATGCGAAAGAAAGGTACATGATTTTGATCCCTACAAGTAAATAGAGGAATCGAACTAGGAGGCTATTACATGCATGAAGGAAATCAGCTTCTTCCTAACATCACCACACAAGACCATAAAGATGACAATGAGGTATGGTAGTTGTTCTTTGATGGATCAAGAAGTAGAAAAGGTGTAGGAGGAGCTATTCTTGTTTCACCTCAAGGAATTAAGTATTATTCATCTTTTAGATATCAGTTTGCATGTTCTAACAACATTGCTTTGAATTGATACATGGATTGCATTGGTCAAGGAAGAGAGGCGTCAAAAACTTATAGGTTTTGGTGATAGTGAGCTGATTGTTAATCAAGTTAAAGGACAACATGCTACCAAGAATGACCTACTCAAGACTTATAAGAATAGGGTGGGGACCTCATTGAGGATTTTGAGGGTTTTGGCATCAACTCCATCCCTAGGAAAGAGAACCAAACTATTGATAGGCTTACAACAGTTTGAGAAACTTTTGATGTTCCAAAAAGTATCAAAATAGATAAAATGCAGCCAAACATCCATGTGATTGTGACGCCATCAGTTCCATACAAAGTGATGCAAGTTGGCAAGTGTTTGAGAGTGACCAACAAATCATCAATTTCTTGTAAGAGGAAGCTAAGTTCTTAGCCAAAAATTAGGAAAATTTAGAACAAGAAGAGTACGGTGATCAAGTGGTACAGCTGAGAACCAACAAACTACCAAAAGGACTTATGACTTTAGAGTCTATCTTCAATCCTAATTACCAATTTAGAAAGGAGAAAGCAAACATTCAAATCAAGGGAGAGGATTCAGAGCCCATCTCAGTTGGAGAAGGCAAGTCACTTCAAATTGGTAAAGTGGTAACCAAGCAAGAAAGGTATGAATTCATGCTAATTTTCCAAGATTTCCCAGATGTATTTGCTTGGAGCTATGAATAATTGATATGTTTCAATCCCAAGCTAGCTCAAAACACAATTGAACTAGATCCAAGTGCTAAGCCCATCAGGTAAAAATAGAGACCGGTCAATCCACACATTGAGCCTCTCATGAAGAAGGAATTGAATAAGTTAATAGAGGCAAGTATCATATTCCCCATCAAGCATTCAAGTTGGGTTGCAAACTTGGTTCCAGTTAGAAAGAAGAGTGGAGAAATCAGGTTGTGTGTAGACTTTAGAGATTTGAATAGAGCATCCCTCAAGGATCACTACCCACTTCCTTCTATGGAGCAGATTTTGCAAGTTGTTGTTGGCTCTAAGAGGTTTTCATTACTAGATGGTTATTCAGGGTATAATCAGATCATGGTAAAGGAAGATGATCAGTTCAAAACAACCTTCACCACCAAATGGGGAACCTATGCATATAGAAAAATGCCATTTGGGTTATCTAACACTAGAGCTACTTTCCAAAGGGAAATGGATATGGTATTCAAGGGATTGATCAAAAAAATAGTGCTGATATACCTAGATGATATTACTGTATTTTCTAAAAGTACAAGCAGACCATCTCTTTCATTTAAGACAAGTGTTCCAAAGATGTAGAAGATTTGGGGTATCCTTGAATCTGAAAAATGCATAGTCCTAGCTCATGAAGGCAAGCTCCTAGGCCACATTGTTTCCAAAGAAGGGTTAGCAATTGATCTAGAGAGGGTTGAATCAATAAAAGAATTTTCATTTCCAAGTCATAAGAAGGCTCTTCAAAGTTTCTTGGGAAGAATCAATTTTGTTTGAATTTTTGTTCCAAACTTTGCAGCCCTTGTCAAGCCAATAACTATGATGTTGAAAAAAATTGTGGCATTCAAATGGACAGCTAAAGGTAAGGAAATTTTTAAGGCAATCAAAGAAGCTATCTCATAGGCTCCAACTCTCATTAACCTAGATTTCTCCAAAGATTTCATCCTTTATGCATTTGGCGGTGATGATACAATTTCTAAAATTTTAGTACAAAGAATGAAGAAATATAGAGCAGCCAATTGCCTTCTTTAGCCAAAGCTTGGAGGACTATGAAGTAAGGTATTCCTTCATTGAGAAGCATGTTCTTGTAGTGATTAGGAGCTTGAAGAAATTCAAGCATCTAGTTTCAAACAACAAGGTTCAATTGTTGGTTTCTCATGTGGGAGTTAAAGACTTCCTCCTCAACAAAGATCTAAATGAAAATGTGCAAGGTGGATTACTCATGTCATGGAGTATGACATTGAGATCAAAGTCACCAAGCTAGTTCAAGGAAAGGGATTGTGTGAGCAATTGGCCTTGAGTCAACCAATTGAAGCAAGAAAAGAGAAGAATGTTGTTTTGGTGTTGCAAGACAACCAAGAACAAAGAGATGTTCAAGAAGAAAATGGTGGTGTGCTCACTCCTTGTTGGACCCAAGACATAATGCACTTCTTACAAATAGGCCTATGCCCTCCAGAGATGAACAAATCCAAAAGAAGACACTTCATATTGCAGGCTATTCCATATGTACTTGTTGATGGCGTCTTATTCAAAAATGATATCAATGGAGTGTTACTGACGTGCATTGAGACAAATCAGATTGAGAAAATGTTAGAAGAATTCCATAATGGATCAGTTGGGGGTCATTTTTCTCCAAGAGTGATAGCTCTCAAGATCATGAAGGCTGGTTATTATTGGCCCAAAGTGTTTAGTGATTATTATGCATGGATCAAGAGGTGCAAGAATTGTGCATTCTTCGAGAGGCAAAGAGAGGTTAGTAGCACTTCCATTGCACCCAATCATAGTTGACCATCCATTCATGCAATAGGGTTCGAACTTCATT